>WTSP01020911.1:27946-65216 GCA_025331215.1 Actenoides lindsayi
CCTCCTCCTCCCCCCCCTTCCCCTCCCTCCCCTACCCTCCCCTCCCCTTCCCTTCCCTTCCCTTCCCTTCCCTTCCCTTCCCTTCCCTTCCCTTCCCTTCCCTTCCCCCACAAGATATTATTGCAAAATATTCGAAGCAAATACAAGTGCCAGTCAAAAATGAGTTGGTAAAATTGCTTGTCAAGCTGCTTCTGCGCCTTCCCTCATCCCCAAACATAATGTTTCAAGCCAGGTATTGCGAATTCCTTTAGTGGCTGGCAATGCAGGACACATTTGTCTGCCTTCTGCTTAGACATGTGATGAAATATATTATGTTTCCTATTGGATGTGGTAATCCTTGATTTTAATTTTTTTTCTATTTTTAAAAATCTTTGAATCATCTTCCTATTAAATATTCTCTATAGAAAATTCAACCTGTAGATAAATTCTGCCTCAGGATGTACATTTGGGATTCCTGTTCCCTGGTGATCTGCGATGTGTCTCTGAGGGTATAATCTGACCTGTAACATCAGATATTAACTGAAGTGACAAGGATTTTACCTGCTAAGATTTTGAATTGGGATTTATGTGTTTTTTCAATAATTTTGCAGTCATGAGGGAAGTTCCTCCCCCATGCAGTGATGACGGAAATTCCATGTGTGGTGCTTCTGACCCTAATTCAGTTTAGTTACAAGAGTTTGTGAGTAAAAGCTTCATGCAAGGGCATCTTTTGGGCTTTTGTCCTGTATGCATCTGTTTTAAGTGATTTAGCTTACCCATTTCATAGAGTACTCCTCTCTTAATGAGGACAATATTTCCCTGCTTTAACTATATCTTTGGAGTTTTCAGCTGGCTAATGTTTTCACAACCCTTTAGGTTCTGCTGGTGGGATGATGGGTGACTGTTACTGGAGTGGAGGTCTTGATTTTGCCAAGAGCTGAAATAAGAAATGGGAAAACCTTGAGGTCCAGTTAACAACTGGCCAATTAGCTTTGCTGTTTCACTAAATGGGAGCTGTTCTATGGATGTCAGAGTGTACCTTTTGGATTGTCCCTCTGAATGATGACTTGGCATTTCAGATTTCCCTCCACATGCTGAATTAAACTTTTACCATTCTGTCACAGAGGTAGAATAAAAGTATCTGAGCTTTATAGTCAAGTTGGTTTGGGGTTTTTTTGTTGAATCTTAAAACTAAATTCCACTCAAATCAGTGGTCTTGAGTGTTTTCATGTCAGCTATTAATTAATTTTCTCGGTGGAGGAGAGGCTGATCCAAGCAAGTTCATTTAGGTGTTCAGAGAGCAAGTTTGGTTGTATGCTGTTACAATTTGGAAAGACAAGCAATGTAGCTGTGATTTCATCTTTTAAAAAACATTTAACTTCCCACTTCAAAACATGACCTCTGTTTATTGTAAATGAGGACTTGGCAGAAGTGCAGTGTAGCGCTGCTCTCCAGCTAAGCTGTCTGAGGATTGGCTTCTTTATCAGCCACTGTGGATGTGTACTGAGTGAGGGCTGAGGGAGTTGATCTTCCACACAAGGAAGAAAGTAGACTTACAAAAAACACAGAGAAGTCTGGGCTGGAGGAATAGCTTCTCCACAGTTGCCCCATATCCTTTTTAAGCTGGCTGATTTTACCCTGAAAACAGAGCGTGGCATCCATGAAGGAAAATCCATTTCCATGAGAACAAAATGGGGTTTTTCCCCTCATAATTTCATTGAGCAAGGTCTTTCACATATTCCCTTTGTTCTTAACACAAATTTCTAGTGCCGCATTTCTTCCAGATGAGTAAACAATGAACCAGGATTTCACAGTGAGGAAAATGTCTTTGGGATTTTTTTTTTTTCCAGAGAATTAATTCTCATTATTTATACTGCTTTGTCTCTGGGCTTAGAGAGATTCTCAAAAGATGTAACGTACTGCAACTATTTGTATTATAGCCACAAGAAAAGTCACTTAGCCAAGAATATACTGTGTTGAAAGCATTCAGTCATTTTAACTCTGTTGTTGCCAGTCTTTTACAGTGTCCTATGTACCCATTGCTTTAAAAAGCTGCTTTTACTTCCTCTCCCCCCTCCTCCCCCCGCCCCAGCCCTGCTAAT
The DNA here is from genome assembly GCA_025331215.1 of Actenoides lindsayi. Taxonomy (NCBI): domain Eukaryota; kingdom Metazoa; phylum Chordata; class Aves; order Coraciiformes; family Alcedinidae; genus Actenoides; species Actenoides lindsayi. Next base: position 30,028 of record WTSP01020911.1, read on the forward strand.
ACAACTTTAGGCCTTTGCTAGTCCTGAAAAAAAACCTGTTAAAACTATTACAGTAGTTTGTAGCAAAGGTCTGTGTATGTGCCTTCTGCTGAAAGAAGCTTTAGAGAACCAGTCTGCTCTTAGAGCCCAAGCGTGCAACTGCTTGAACATTTATTCAAGCTGGTCTCTTCTTTGTCTTGTTCAAAACAAGCTCTTTGTTTTAGAAGTCTGCTATCAGACTAAAGCAAGCTTAGCACACTGATTATTTTCTTGTAAAGCATGTCCCTCCACCTTCTGTGTTTAAAAAAGAAAAATAATTTAACGTATCATAAAAGGTCATAAATAGTTGTTATATACTGAGCATTGTTGCATTGCCACTTGGAAATTTCTGATACTTTGACTTGATTCAAAAATTAAAGATGCAGTTTGCCTGAATGCTTCTGGGTAGGGAATGGCTGGCTTATTTGATTATTTTTATTGCCGTTCAGCAGATACAGGTTGCAGAAAGACACAAAAAGAGAAAAATCCAGTAACATGATTTAAGATATGCTGCATTGCTTTGTGTTTGCCGTGGGCTAAGAGCATACACAAGAGTAGTTATCGCAGATCCTCAGGCACGTGGTGACTTGTGAGGCTGTGGTAGCTGGAGTGGATGTCTGAGACCCTTAGAATCCAAAACTTAGTCTGCAACTTGTTCAAGCAAATGCATGACACCTTGCAGTTTGCAACCCCAGAGAGCACTGCAGCAAGTACATTTTTAAGCAGAGTACAGCTATTTGTTACTCATACTCACTTGCATTTTCAAATATTCTGTTTCCTGTGCCATTTGGACACATTTCTAGCTGGATACATTTCTTTCTCTCATTTTTGAAATTCTGTCCAATGCCAAAAGTTTATTAGAGAATTAAAATTATTTTTTTCCCCCCTCCCCTCTTTCTTTTTCTTTCTTTCTTTCTCCCTCTCTCTCTCTGTGTTTGCCTGACAGCGTTTTCCAACAGAGGATCACCTGATGATTCACAGGCACAAACATGAAATGACTTTGAAGTTTCCTTCAATAAAAACAGATAATATGTTATCAGGTAAGAAGACATGAATTCAAGAGTCAAGATACCTATTCAGATGATGTTGAAAGCATGACTCCTACTGGAAAGCTACTGGCAAAATACCTCAAAGATTGGTTTTAAAAAGCCCCAGCTCCAGTTAAATAACAAGTAGAGGTGGAATAAGCTAGAATTCATATCTTTGGACAAAAAGACAGCTGCCATTCTTATGCCTTCCCACAGGTTTGGCATGAGAGGGAGAGAAATTGTTGAACCTCAGCCATGCTGACAGCTCTACGGCTGACTCCCATGTCAACATGCCAGTGAAATACAGGCACTTCAGCACATGTCACCTGGGAGCCCAGCAGCGAGCATGTAATGAAGTGCATTTGTGCTGTTCCTGTAAGACTCACTATTTATGTTTGACAGGCTCACTTGAGCAACTGCAACAGACCACATCATATGAGCCCCCTTTATGGTGGTTCAAGACTGCCCGCTGTATGTACCCATAACCCGGAAGATATTATACTAGTGGGTAATACCCAGTACTCTTTCCCCCTAAAGGTTTTAATCTCTGCACTTCCCCCATCACACACAGAGGTTATTTGGTATTATGTGCGATTACATCCTCTAGTTTCTTATGTATTTTTTTCATACTCTTGTCTGAGTAACCACACATTGGTGGCTTGCTGGCATTCGATGAGTGCTGGGTAAGGTCAAGCTAGCCTTAATCTTACCACTTCTCTCCTCTTCTGTTCCCTTTCCTATTGTATATTCCTTGGGCTAGAGTAATGGATTATTAAGCATGATATCACTAGCATTCTTCAGGTTTCAAAGTAATTGTAGAAAAAACCCTACGATGCAAGTGTGTGTGTGGATGTTAACCAGTGTTTGATGCTTATTTTCTGAAATGAGCATCTTCAAGGTAAATTGTGCCATTTTTGGTGCAAGTATATCATGATTAAAGGGTCTCCACCAGCCTAACTCTTTTATGGCTTCCATTTTTATGGAAATCATAATTTGGTAGCAATTGCTTGCAAATGTGTTTTTTTTAGATTGTGGTGGTGGTGGTGGTTTTGCTGGGACTTTAGGCACCAGTGAGAAATCAGACAGGCCTTGTCCCAGATAGAATTTATTTTCCTCTTACACTCGAAAATGCCATAGTGGACTAAGTTTAGACTTAGCACATCGAGCACAGCACGTTGAAGAGCAGGGCTTGTAAAGTGCCTGCATGACAGTTATGCCCACAGACTCCCGTGTTTGCAAGAGTGAGAAAATGCTGCTCTTGCACTTGGCCATGTCCTCTGGCAGTGAAACTGCTTGAAGACATCTGTACTGTGGGCACATTCGCCCTGTGAAATTGCTGGCTTTTGTTACAGCTTTCTGCTTGGCAAGACTTTTGCTTGGGGGCAGTTTCTAAGGAGTATATTCTGTCATCAGGAGTCCTCTGAGTAAAGTAGCTCCATTTCTGTTTGGTGACCTCTATGATTTAGCTGTACTGCTCCTTCCAGTGGGTTGCTTTCCCAAGCAAAAAGCTTTCAATGGCTTCCACCACTACCACCAATAGCGGGGCCCCTAGACTTGCAGTTAGCCAACTAACTATACAGAAGTACAGAATTTCATGGCCAGAAAGGCTTCAAGATTGCGTCTGAGGGATGTATTCTTTGTGCATTGTGTATGACGATCCTCTGTAGTACTGACAGAGTAAAAAGCTTCACATGTTCTCAAAGACTGTGGCAAGTGTATCTGACCATAAAGGCCTGGCAGCCTGGTGCTGTTGTGTATTGATTTTTCTGTCTGCGTTCGTTTGGTGGATTTGTTTGGCATTTTGCAGTCCTTAGTTTGGAAGCATCATAGATCATCTACTCTCTGCAGGGAGACATTGAAAAATAGTTGTTTCATTACCCACTAAAACCCTGGGGTAATCTAAATACCTTAAAGTTTAAGATGTTTTATTCTTAGATTTCATAATGAAAAATTAATGATATATGGGGAAAAGAGACAGACTTTTCTCTTAGACATTTGTCTTCATGCCTTCCTTCTTATTTCTTGCATTTTTGCTTATTTGACTTTTTTTTTCTTTTTTTCTTTTTTTTTTTTTTAAATTGCTTCTGTCATCAGTAGATTCAAAGAACTGCAGCAGCAATTGCCCTGTAATAAGCCAGGTGCAGTGTTAGGGTGTTGTGGGGTTTTTTTCCACTTTTTATTAAGCTGCCTAGAAGTCTTACTTTCTCCCTTTTTTTTTTTTTTTTTCCAGTATGTTGTATACCATCTATTGCATGTTGCATACACTCAAATTTGGGAAGGGAAGGAGTGACACCTTACCATCATTTTGGGGGTGGGGAATCCTTCAAAAAGTGCTGCTAGCAGATGAAGGAGAGGCCAAGATTATCTGTAGAAATCTTGTTTCTTCCTGATTCTATTTATTGAAATCCAATCCTCTAGAGTTTTGGTGGTAAAGCCCACTGTGGAGATAGAAACAGTCTCTTCTTGACGAAAAAGGGTATGTGATAAAGTTAGTGCAAATGTATTACTTTTCCCAGGTAAAGCCTGTGTCAGTGAGGTAATTTACGGCATCCTTGGTTGGCTGAATTTTTTTTCTCCACAAGGAGGTTGGTAATAAATAAGACATGAATTTTGTGGAGTGCAAAATGATTGTCTAAAAGGTAAAATATTTTTGTTTGATATCTTGTTCACTTCTGTGGCCCTTGCTTTACTATATAATGAGATTAAAAAGCTTCTAAAATTCAACTGATCAGGTTCTGAGTGACCAGAAGAGATGATAGATGTGTTGTACCCAGTATGTGTACCCTCACAGAAAATCCAAACAGTGCTTTAAACGGTAAATCTATACCATTTAAAGACTGAGTGCTCCCCTTCTTCCTCTTCTCTTCCATCATGTGCTTGAGAAGTAGTGACCTTGAGCTTCTTCATGCACTTGGGAAGTAACTTGCCAAATCAATGAAGAAACTTTCTTGAATTTCTCAGGACATTCCTCTTGCCTTGTGGCTGCTTGACGGGCAGCCCTTCAAATTTCAGTGCTAGCCCTATTACTCTGACTTTGTTATCATTGAGTGAAAGTATAACATGGATAAGTATACAGCTTCAACAGAGCCCACAGCTGAACAAGCCAAATCCTGTTTTTACTGCACATCAGACCAAACATTTATTTAATGTTTTTTAATTTTTTTTTTAATTTATTTTAAGAAAGATGAAGAATCAAGTTACACATTTTGGAGCTGTGCTGTTAGATATCTCTTACTGAATCTGATTTTTAAAATTTGTTTATTTTTTTTCTTTTCAAAATGAAAGCTTGTTTCACGTAACTATTCTTTGGTTATCCAGGTTTCTCTTAATTGATATCATGCTTTAAAGTTTTCATTCATGCTGTGAGGGGTGAAAATTTAGGATGCCAGATAGTTTTACAAAACGCACTCAGACTAACCCTCTATAGAGCAAGCTAATGTGGCATTTCCTGGGCTGCTATTTTGAAAGCAATATATTGAGACTGAGTGTCCTTTCTGAGACTGTTATTTCAGTAATTACAAAAAAAATCCAAACCCAAGCACCACCACCAAAATTTGCACAGCCAAACATATGAATATGTAATGAGATCTCTTTACTGAAGACTTCAGATTTTCCTGTGGCCTTATAGCATATATTTTCCAATTGGTCTGGAGAATCAGGCATCACTTCAGACACTGAGGACAGGCTTTCAAAATGGTTAGAAGAAAAAATATTTTTAGTATTAGGTTCTGATTGCTGCGTGCTTCTGAAATCCTCTCCTGTAAAATACAATAGGTTGACGCGGGATCTGCACAGGTGAGACCATTTGATCTTGCTCTGGGGCTTTTGTGTTGTCCACTTACATTTTTGAGGTTTATTTAAGATTATTATTTCTTGCAGATTTTCTGGCCATGACTGTGTCATCAGAGAGACTAATTATTCACCTGAGCAGTAGGCTGAAAGAAATATTTATTGCCTAGTTAGAAGTTTGTCAAGTTCTGTGTTCAACCTGGTGATGAAGGTGGGCTAGAAATAACTTCCTAAGTAATTGTCAGATGACACAGGTTCACCTGTGAAGTGACAGTTGGCTAGAGGTAGATACCTCAAAGCATAGCAAACTAGTTTTGGTAGCAGTTGGGGATGGAAAGATTTTACATGCTGAACAGTGGGACTGAGTTGGGATGGCTGGTCAGTATAATAGCTACAGTTAATAACCTACAGTTAACCCAGACAGATCTATATCCCAAGCTGTCCAGTTGAAAAAGCAGCTTGGGCAATTAATGTCCTGGGTTGTGTGGCTAACAGCATGCATGCTGACAGCTTCCTACAGTAACATGTGTCCTCAGCAGGAATGCTGAGAGTGGTAATAGCTCTGTCTGAGTTTTGGTCCAGATGGATCTGGCACATCCAGATGCTGAAGTACAAATCAGAGCCCTGTTCTCAGTAAGCCTGCAGTAGTTAAGGGTGCTGGTGATAGCAACAAAAGGTTTGTTTGTACCAACAGGGAACAGTGAGGTCAGGCACAAGCTGTTGGAACTATTAATGCATTTTTAAGTGCTGAGAATTAGGAATATTTTGTTAATTCTGGGAGACCTGAATGTGGAATTTACACTAGGGTCTCCTTTGTGATACTGTTTCAAATTAAAACACAAAGGCTTGCCTAATGCAGGTAAATTAATTAATCTGGTGTTGAGAGTAGTATCTTCTACTTCAGTCTGGAGAAGAGAAGACTACGAGGGGATCTTCTTAATGTTTACAAATATCTGAAGGGTGGGTGTCAAGTAGAAGGGGCCAGTCTCTTTTCAGTGGTGCCCTGTGATAGGATGAGGGTCAGTGGTCACAAACTGGAACACAGGAAGTTCCACCTCAACAGGAGTAAAAACTTCTTTCCTGTGAGGGTGACAGAGCCCTGGAACAGGCTGCCCAGAGAGGCTGTGGAGTCTCCTTCTCTGGAGACATTCAAAACCTGCCTGTACGTGTTCCTGTATGACCTGACCTAGGTGATCCTGACCTGGCAGAGGGGTTGGACTCAAATGATCTCCAGAGGTCCCTTCTAAACCCTACCATTCTATACTACTAGCTTGCCAGTCTCCTCAGGGACAACTGGTGTATTGCAGAGGCAAAATAGTTGTTTACCTCAGGGGCAAAGAAAGCTTGCTGGACTTGGTAGCCCTGAAGTCCTGAAACCAGTGAGTGTTGTGGATGTGCAGTGTAACTACTATACTGTGTAAAGTCTCAGTATTTTAAAGTCTGCATCTTTGTCAGTTCTGCTCTCATACAAACACAGAGGTTTTGTAGACTTCTGGTTTCTATGAATGTTGAAGGATTAAGTATTATAAAATAGAAAGGGGCTCTTGTTTTACATATGGCTGAGCTAGCTTCCAGAAGGTCTGTGGATGGAGTTTAGGCTGAGTGGTTGGTGGTGCTCGCTCCCCAGTTGGGAGGAGAGGGAGGCTGTCTGTTTTAATAAAATCTTATTGTGAATTCTTGCTAGTCTGCTTTCTGGATCATAGAAACTACAGTAACCATATGGGAGACAGGTAGTCATTTAAGACCACCATGTGAATAAATAGGAGGTGTAAATATTGTCATTAATCTATGAGTTTTGATGCTTTTAGAGAATAAAGTAGTTAATTGGAAAGATGAGCTGTAGGCAACACATTTTATTATCTCAGACTGCTTATGGTGCAGAAGATACACCTTCAGCATGTGCAGAGAAAAGATGATGAGATATTTGCATATTTGAAGACACATTCTTGCTCTGACTTGCTTGTTTGCACTGTTAAAATGGATTTACTTCACTGAGATACATTTTTTAAATTTTTTTTTTCATCTGTGTAACTATGGATGCTGAAGAGATTGGGAACTTCATCTGCATGTGCCTGATCACCACGTTGTTACCCATTAAGTTGTCTCTGACCTAATGTAGCCTGTTGTAGTAATGCCTGATTTCTGGATCAGCTGCATACCATGATGGGAAATAACAAGACCTTATCTATTTTAGTGTGTTTTCTTCTGCTCTGCCCCCAAAATTTTGGACTCAAGCAACTCTGGAAAAAAAAATAAATATTTTTTTTTTTTATTTTAGTGCAAGTGGTGCCATCAACCTCTATATGAAACCCTAGTTTCTCATCTTGGTCATTAAATTGATACCTTTCTTATTTGATATGAATACATCACTTCTGAAAATAAAACATTTCCTGTATTTGCCTTACATTCAAATACTAACATGCTCTTTATGTCCAGGAAGGCTCAGCAATGATTATCTTTGTTTTTCTACAAAGCAATTGTGTTGTCCACAAAAGTAATATTTAATCCTTTTTGGAAATACAGTCTATTTCTCTTGCTTTTTAGTGCACTTCATTTCCAGTACAAACTCCTATCCAAGGGCCAAAGATAACTCTGGTGTAAATCTACTGAGTTCAGTGAGGTTCCCCTAGAGATTAGTTTGGCACTACTTATTTAGGATATAGACCTGTAAAGTGCTGAGTGTCCTCAGCTCCTGTCAATGTCAGCACCTCGTTGACTCGGCTCCTTGTGCTGAGCTCTTGCAGGATTCTTGGAAAGTCTTATGTTTCTGACTAGTAATACAGTAGTTAGCTATGAAAACTAACAGATAAATATGTGTGCATTCCCAAACACTTGAGTTTTGTTTCCTTTAAGCTTACAAGTAGGATGCTCAAGCCAAAAGAAATAAAGCAGAATTTTAACATTAAGGACTTGCTTTTTATGTTACATCAATATCTTCCATCAGAAATCTAAATGCATACAAGTGTGCCTGCCCTTGGATTACCTGAGAAGGTCAAACCTGCAGGACCACACCTGATACAGGTGGAAATTGGCTTCAGCTGGCTTTATAATGGAGGAGGCTGATCCTCCCCCTCAGTTTCCAAGTGATAACTGCATTTCCTTTTTGTACGTATTGCATTTGTGCTGCCTTTTGTTTAGGGGTTGCTGTCTGTTTCTATGCTGACAATGTAAAGGTCATTTGTCTGGTACCTGTCCCCTGTAAGAGGGAAATACTAGAACTTGACCCATCTTAGATAGGTGCAAGAAAACAATTTTTTTCCTCCAGAACTCACTGAAATGGGAAGCTTTTTTCTGAGGTCAGAAGTGGCCCAATATGGGCAACTGGGATTAGTATGACAGTTTCCATTCTTTAAAGAATGAATTTCAAACAATAGGGTAGTTGTCAATGACTACACAGAAGATTATTTTTTAAGAGAGTGAGTCCTGTCTTTCCATAAAATTAGGTACAAAGCAGCTTGAGCTGGAATGGTGTCTTGGGAAGAAGGAGCTACCATGCAAGAGAGAACTGGGTTTTTTTTGTGTTGTTTTTTTTTTTCATGTATGTAAAGTTGATAGGACCATACAGACTCTCCCCATGCTTTTGCCAATACAGTTCTGTAATTTAATTTTGAGGGAGTGATGGGAAAGCTGAAGTGGAATAGTTAAGAACTCGCCTTGGAATGGATGGAAGTGCCTCAGAGCTGACCTTAGAGGAGTCCTCAGTTCCCAAGTTTGGGCTTGATTTTTTCAATTCCTGAAGAAAGACTGGCCAAGGTCATCACTGAAACTACAGTCCATCGGGCAATTTAGCTTGTTTGTCTTGCAGACTTTTTCAAAAGTGGCTGAAAATCTTGTACCTTCTTGAGTCCCTTCTGCCTGTGGCATTAAACAGAATCCTGTCCTTCCCTGAATTATTTGAGAGGACAAAAGATTCCTAGAGATGAAAGCATGCATTAAAAATCTCTTGACTCAGGTTCCTGTGGTTTATATGTATTATCAACATTTACATGTTGATACATTGACACCGTCAAACACATGAGGATGCTTCTCTGTGGTCAAACATTTCATAGCTTTTCTAAATGTTGTTTTGCTGCTGCTTCAAATTGTGTTAGAAGTAGAACTCTCAGTGGCTAACTTCATGTATTTTGCAAAGAATGTGTACATTTGAGGTGGTTTTCAAGCACTTGAAGGTGTTAACTGGTGCGTTACCTGCAGCAGTTACATGTGTGCTGTGGTGTAAGCATGCATTATGATATGCACTGTGAATTCATTTGCATGCACCTATTACTGGAGGTTTATAGACAGTTCTAATGACCATTTGTACATGTTAAGGAGGTGCAGCTGTATTATGTGCCCTGTGAAAAACTGTCCCGTTGTCTTTCTGGTTGATTGATGACTGCTGCCTGTTTTCAGACACTGGTGCCTGCCTGCAGTGCATAGTGTTGACATTCAGTGCTGTGTGGTTTGGTTTTGATGGTGGTGTGGTAGGGATGGGAAGGCATGGAGAGATTAGTTAGAACCTCTCCTTTCCTGGAAGGCTGCTTAACTGACTCTGTCTCCATTTAATATTAAATACCAGTGATAATTTCTTTTCATATTCTCAGATCAGACTCCTACCCCAACACGCTTTCTGAAGAACTGTGAGGAAGTGGGTCTCTTCAACGACATCGATTGCTCCCTAGAGCACGAATTTAGGAAGGCACAAGAAGAAGAGAACAACAAAAGGGTGAGTGTGAGCACCCTGAACCCTTCCTTCCCCTTTGGTTCCCTGAAACTTTAAAGGATACTGTGTGAAAGCAGATAGTACCTGGTAGTAACCTTTCGGTTAGAAACTAGGTGGCACTGTAAGTTGTGTAAGCTTTTTAAAGTATTGAAACAGTTGACAAAAAAAAAACCCCAACAACCAAAACAGCAAAAAACCAGCATTACATTTCCAAAAGTGTGTGTGTTTGCCAGGGTTTGATTCCAAGTCTCTGCTTTTAAGTAAACTGTAATACAAACCACACACCTCCTGAGGGAGAGGCTTGAGAAAAGTGTATCTTACTTGAAGTAAGGATTGCAAACTTGCTCAAATACATTACAGGGAAATGTGGATTATGAGGAAGCATTTACTTCACACACACACAAAAAGTTTTTCCTTTTTCTTTCCGCACGGTGGGCCGCTGGGTTTATTTGTCATTGTTACCAGCTTTATTGTGTTTCTGTATTTCTCATAAAGTATTCATGTTGAAGGGGAAAACTTTAACTTGTATTACCTAGTAGATAACATATCCCATTTCCAATTAGTAGTCTTTTAGTCTCAGTATTTGTAAATTTAGGTTGAATTATATAGGCCACTTTGTATGTGGTTAAGTGTTTTGAGGGATCCTAAATAACTGTTAAAATTTTCACAGAATTGTAAAAGAGCTTAATGCACTACAGCGGCCAGCGAGAGGTAATGCATGAAATTTAACTTTTCAAATTAGCATCCAAAGTTCTAGTTGCTTTTGAGAAATAAAATGCATGAATAATGGGAGGGCTTCCTACAGGAGCATATTGTTCCCTTAAGTCCTCCAACAACCTGCCTGGTGACTCCCCTTCACAATGTTCCCTTTTGTGTCTCTGGTTCCCCCTCTCACATTTCTGCAGCTCTTGGAAATTCTTGGGTAATGTGTCCCCTGCCATAGGAGTTCCCCAGTTATTGAATACTGTGTTGTTTGGCTTAGTTCTCAGGGTAATCTCTATTTGTCTAATTTGAACATTAACCGGCACCATAGAGTAAAAGTAGAAAAAGGCGGCCACGAAGCAGCTATTGTGCTAAAGCCAGAGGGCACTTCTCCTTAGCTTGCCTCAGCATAATTTTGCCTCTTGGAGTGTCTATACCTCCAATTGCAAGGACTTCCTCTATATGTACTCTTTCTTATAGCTGCTGTATCGTGCCATTTACTTTGCCTGTTGGTGATTGCTCTCCAACTCAAAATTCATACATGTGGGGCGTATGTGTGCTGCTGGGGCTTGTGAAATCTGGAGGTAGCAGTGCATATGGAGGTCTTGAGGTCTGCAAAGTAAAGGCCCAAGAGGACTTTTTGGAAAGAAGAGGTAAAACTAATTGCTGAGGTGCAGAATGGGAGACAAGGCTTGTAGAAAGAATATGGAGAGGGAGTCAGAGTGGCTTGGCTTTGGTGTATAGGGAAGGGAGTCTAGAGATGGTTTATTTGTGACTCATAAAGAGACTGGGACAGATACAGGAGAAGAGAAGAAGGGCTGTGGCATGGTACGCTGAGCAAGGAAAAAGGGTGTCCAACTGTGAGACTCCCAAGATTTGGTCAAGGAGTGGGAAAACAGCCAAGACCGACCCTCACAGCTTTGTGTGCAGGACAAATGTTAGGAACCACCTATGTAATGACATAAATGTGTCCAAGTTTAGATTTAACTTGTTAATACTTTCTTTCTTATGTGCTGCAGAGGGGGGACTTAGCCAAAATAATGAGAACATTTCTGTACATTCATACCTCTTCATGAATTAGAGGATTCCTAAGCAGTTCTTTCTGCTTGGTGTTTATTTTGCAGGAGTAGGAGATGAAGAGAAATCTATTGAGTGGACTTCAGTGCAGTTAGCCGCAGATTGCAACGCTTGATGTTGCAGAGTCCATTTCAGCTTACAAGGGGTAGTTGCACAGTCTGATTAAGAGCTAGACAAGGGCATCAAGTTACCTGATAATTCCAGTTGTATAACAGCCTCTGGAAGTCTTTTTCTGCCCTCCTCCTACCAACCCCTGCAGCTGCTGTTGGTGATCTCCAGGGAGTAGTGGTGGAAGGAGAGGAGGAAAACATTTTTAAAAAAAAAAGAGGGGGGAGGGGGGGGGGTAGGGAGAACAACAAACAAACCAAAAAAAAAAAGAAAGCAGAAGTCTCACTAGCTGGCTAACCTGTAACATTTGTTCTGTGTTTCCAATTAGTCTGCTGTATGTTCATTCTTACATTAGCAACTGACTGTCAGATAGGAATCTGCAGCAGGCCCCAGTTGGGCTTTACACAAATGCAGGAGACAAAGGCCACGACAGAAAGGGATGACTCTGGCTGCAGCTATCCCTAGCAAAATGCTTCTAACAGCCTGTCTGTGGAATATGAGTGCAATGTACTGTTGTCCTTATGGACCTACCAATGCGTGGAGACTAAGACTAGCCGCATGGAAATCTCACAGCTCAGAAAAGTCTTCAGAAATATTTTTGGTCATGTTAATTTCTCTGGATTCTGAAAGAAATAGTTTCATTTATTTTAGTATGTTGCTGTGGCTTAACACATAGCTTGACACTGAAATCTAGTAAAAGGAAAAACGACCTTTCTTGTGGGTTTGGTTTGGTTTGTTTGTTTTTGTGTATGGGGGGGTTTTTTCCCCCTTTTTTTTAATTTTGTTTTTTTGTTTGTTTTTCCTTGAGAGTCATCATTTGAAAAATCAAAGAATAAAGTCCAATTAGCTGCAGTTTTTTTGTTTGGGTTTTTTTTTGTTTTTGTTTTGTTTTGTTTTTCTTTTCAGTTTTTTTTTTTTAGCTCTTTTGAGTGGGAACCCACGGATAATCCATGAGAATTTGTTGTGATTTAGCTAGTTATGTTGACTGGTGACATTCCAAATTACTTGTGAAGTGCTGAATACATGGTTTTAGGAAAACTGTGTGTACCCCTTTTTGGAAAAGTAGTATTGAGAGGAATGCACTTGCATTAATATCCCAGCTGCTTAGCCAGGAACAAATTTCTTAGTGTCTTTCTGCCATTGTTGCTCATGTGTAAAGTGGGAGTAGTGTCTCTTTCTGCTTCCCATGCTTAATAGGTCTTACGATCGTAAGCTCATCTGTCAAGGACTGTCTCTTAAAGTATACTTGGGATAGCCTTTGCTTGGGGACTGAGTTGAATCAAGTAATAATAATGATGATGATGACCTCCAGGATCTGAATTGAAATGAGAAATGTTAAGTTATAAATGGAAATGAGATTGTCAGTTTGTTTTGCCTGCTCTGTTGCTTGTCATCAAATATTAGCTGGAAATTTCTGCCTGAGAAAGGCCTACTCCTTAAATGCAAAGGATGCTCTAGATCAGTGGTGAGCATACGAGAAAGATTCTCTTTGCATCCTTTTGATGGCACTCTTCCTGACACAAGCATTTTACCTGTCAAATTCACTGACAAAATTTGCACAAGTAAAAGCATACCTATACTATATATCCACTTGCAAAAGTGTAAATATTAAAGCTCTAGGAGCTTGAGTCAGGCAGCAATTGACAGCTCTGCCCCAGACTAAATTTGCAACCCAAGCACAGAAGGCAGGTAGTGCTTCTGGATCAGATGACCATCTTAGCCTACTAGGTGCAGATTTTAGGTTTGCACTGCTCAGAGCATTAAGTATCCAAAGCAGTTGTAATGCGTTATCCTTGCAAACACATGACCTTTGCTGCTGCTGGATAGGCCCTGCTGTGGCATCTTGTTTTAAGCATTAAGGTTCTATCTGAGGGAATAACGTCAAAGATGGGAAGAGTCAGGGTCTGTTTCTGAACAACTAATTGGATCTGCTTCATTAAAATGAATCTTGTCTGACCTCTCTGCACGAAAAGATAAAGAGTGAAAATATGCTCAGTGTAGAGCATGTAGAGTACTACATGAAGAAGTATTTAGAAATAGTGACTTGAATATTTTCAGCACGGGGACATTTTTAAAATTACATTCTGCTTATGCTAGAATTCAGATGCATCACTTCCTAAGGCTTGTTCTGCAATTTTGAAGTCTCCTAACCAGTGCTCAGTGCTGCAAGGTAATCTATAAACTACACAAATGAGACAGGGAAACACCTACACCTTGGTTCTAATGTGGGTTGTTCTGTGTCAGTTCAGAAAGCTTATAGACAGCAAATCTTCTACTTGGCTTTATATTCCTGTTCTAGGTATACTATCCCACCACTGCTAGAAAACTATCAGCAAATTGAAGTACTCGAAGGAAAGAAAAAAACAAACAAAAAACAAATACGGGGGACATTTGGTGGTTGAATAGGCTCAGTGTACGGAATAACTAAAAGTCTGAATATTCAGTTTAGTAGCGTTAAGCAAAGATGATGCTACAGTCTGATGCATACTTGAACGGCATAAACGTGGCTTGTACCTTCTGTGTTCTCCTTCTACCTTATATATACCAGGATAGATTTCTATCAGCATAAGAAGGTAGATAAAATGCACTTATCTAATTTATACCATCTCACTGTTTCCTGATGAACTCTGACTTTCTGATCTCTCGAAGAGAATTCTTGCAAATATTTTATGAATGTCATAGCTCTGTGCTGCAGCCTGTGAGTATGGAGAGGATGATCTAATTCAAGGCAAGATGGAAATGACAGAATGTGTCTTTTGAGCAGGTGTAGTTTGGTGGAAAATACCACTTAATTTCCACACCCTGTTTAAATTTTACGCAATATATACCTGGTCCACATGTTTTCCCCCCTCCACACAGAAAAGATGTGATGGATTTTGCTTGATTGAAGAATTGTTTTTGAAAGAAAACCTCTTACATTGCAACAAGGAGATAAAAAGTAAATACCAAATCAGCAGCTCTAAATTCGATGTAATAAGAATGTCTAAGAAGCGGTTTTTATGTTGCACAAACTTGGTGGGGTTTGCTACTGTTTTTCTTTTTTTGGAGGTTTATTTTAAGTTAAGGACCAAACCACCCAACCAATGAATCACAATAGGGCCTGATCTTACTTGCTTCTGTCAGTGGTGGGAGAAACAGGCCTTGGGAGACATGGTAGTCATCTGCAGCAAATGCCGTTTTGAAATATTTTGATTTTCTCAGTAGGAGAAGCTGCAAGAGCTGTGTTCATTGGATATCAGAGAACACTTTGTATTTTGTTTTAGTATTGTCCATCATTCCATTAAAGCAGAAAGTTCATTCTTACGTTTAATCATTGACAATACAGTAGCCAAAACTAGCAGTGCAGAGAATGGACCTTTTAGACAGAAAAGTGTGATATGATACCCATACATGGAAAGAAAAAAAAACTATCCATGTGTTGAGAAAAGATGTTGTCTAAGCGTTTGTGTTTCAGAGGCCTTTAATGTAATAGTAATAGGCTATAGAGTAATGTTGGCAATGCACTCTGTTGATGAAGAAGAACAACAGGGATCGAGGGTTCATTATGGTGATTGTCTTGGTTGGTGGTTGACAAATTCAACACTGGCCATTTTTGAAAAACATCTGTCCTCCCAAGCAGTGCATTCACCTGACTCTTTCCCCCTTACATGATTAATGTGCGGCACAGAGCCTTGTTTCAAAAATTTATATATGTGTTTGGTTGTTTGTTTTGTTTTGTTTTGTTTTTTCTAGTAATGCAGGACAGGAGACCTGCAGATTCATTTCCTTTTAAGCATGGTCTTGTGGGAGGTGGTGTCAATGCTGCAGTGTGCTGGTGTAGAACAGTATGACTTCTGAGTGTGTGCCCTGCCTTTACAGCAATCACATTAGCTCCGGTTTGCCCTTGTGAATCCTCTGAAACCTTAGTGGGGTCATTGAGAAGAACAGTGTGCTGGTAGACGGTTCAGAGGCAAGTGGCCTGAAACAGCCGAATTTCCCTTGTGAAGGAATACAAAACAACAAACTCATAAACCTGTTCCTGGAGCACTTTTGACTCATTAACTGACAGTCTGTACAGCAGAAGAAAGCAAAGACCTATGTTCAAATACTTACTATTTTGGTTGGTTTTAAAACTGTGCAATCATATATACACATATATACATTCTCCCTGCATTTGTCTAAACACAATGTAAGAATGTCTGTATTGTTTTCAAGTCAAAGGTCTCTCTAAATTCTTATTCTTTCACTGAGACTGAGTGTGTTATATAGTGAGTATGTTACAGCAGAAGCAAAATAAGGCTAGGAAAGATTTATGTTAAAAGAGTGCTTAAGGGCCACGGTACAGTTGTTGTAGGTATTGTAATAATTTCAAGCTGTTACTTTACCAATCAGTTAAGCTATTGTCAAGGTGATAGCTCCAAACTCACATTCAAAGTCCAAAATTCAGTCTTAAATTCAAACTGCAAATTATGACCCCACATTCAAAGATTTCAGTGTAATGGTTCCTATACTTTAAATATAACATTTGTATGTCTGAAGATGTGAGCATCTTCACAGCATAGCATTTCTTCTGGGTGATGTAGTGTAGTACTACAAAGACACATTATAGCTCTGTATCAGAGTTTTTCCAAAGGGTTTTTTCTGAGTTTTCGTATGCATTAATTACATCAGGTTATTGATCTGCTTTATGGGCTCACTGTTGGCTTATGAAACTCCCTTCTTCTTAACTTTTGCAGCATTCCTATAGAGAAGCGAAATGCTTTGTCTCTTATTTTCTAAGGAAAAGCAGATTCCAGAGGACATTGTTTTCCAAAGCTCTTTCATAGTGAGACACCAAGCTATTGAAGGAATCGCAGACATGGAGCAAGAATTGCAGGGGAGTGGGGTCCTTTCCAGCATTCTTCCAAGCAAGTCTTTCTGTCTCTATTGGTTCCTACGTATCTTTAGCAGTGTGGCCCCAAAAGATTGATAGACACCTTCAAAGGCATTTTGGTGCCTTGCTCTCACTGAAATAAAGCAGGAGCGAATCAGTGAGCTACCATAAAGGATCTGGTCTCAAGTGATGTGCTGAAAATTGCACAGGAAGTCTGTGGCAGAGTCTCGGATTGATTCCATATCTCCTCAGTCTCAGCATAGGGCATCCCACAAACCATGTGTGTTAAAGATTTATCAGCTGTTGTTCAGTGTTGCTAAAGACAGGAAGAATGCTCTCCTCTCCAGATGGGTAGGCTTGCTGTTCTTCTTAACTTGCGGAGCTTTCATGGTAGACATGTGGTGGTATGTTATATTTTATATGGCAATTCTGCAGCTAGCACTTTAGTCTCCTGACTTTGTGAGTCCTGTTTTGAGCATGTATCGATGTTCAGGCACTTAGTTACCACACTGAACTGTGTCATAAAAGGGACACTTTCTGCATAATGGCACAGAAAAAATGTCAACAGAGTTCATAACATGCAGAAATATTTAGGAAAGGGGCCTTAACTTAAGCTCATTGCTTCTGGTACAACATCATGTCTTCTGAGGGCAGGTGGTTCTGTTTTTTCTTCTTCTCTAGCAACGGATTGATGTATTTAGACCCTCATACTCTGAGAGAAGACTTGAATGTTTTTCCAGCAGTAAGTGCCTATATCATGCATCAAGGCAATTCTTGAGGGCATACGTCTTTGATTGAGCTAAACCTCCCTAACCGTAATCCTTCCATGTTCTTCTGAATTCCAGCTGATGAATCATTCTGCAGAGCTCTGTCAGGACAGTCCACTTTTCTTCTGCTTCTTATTGCCTCTGTCCCAAAGAAGTTGAGTCACCCTCTTGTAATGTTTGGGTTTTTGTTGTGTTTTGTATATTTTGGCTACCTTCAAAAAAGGAGGCCTGCCTGATTTCACTCTGACATGTCTTTCACAACAATGTGGCATAGTTGTGCATTTTGTCTTGGTCTTCCTATGAATCTTTTTAATGGCACAGTTTTCTTGTTACCCGTTCAGATTTCAGCAGCATGGACCGGATGCACATGATGAAGGGATAAACCTTCCCTGTAGTGGCATTCTTATAAGTCTATCTCTTAGGTAAAGCCCCTAAATCTTGGCAATCTCTTTAGAGCCTACACTCTGCTGTTAAACACAAGCTCTTCGCTCCCCAGAGTGGGCTGCAGCCTGTATGGTTGGGTAGGTAATAGGATACTGCTGATACATTTCAGAGCAAGGTGCACTTTTACTTTATTTATGAAGATAGACATGCTGGTCGAGGGCTTAATCACAGCTGATAAATCATTTTAAGAAAGGCTATTAGAACCATATGCTGATTCTTTGTATTAATATGGTGTGTCTGTTTCTAGTCTAATAAGGCAGGGTCCCTTCCCCCTTTCTCTTCCCCCTTTCTCTTCCCCTTTTCTCTTCCCCCTGCCTGGTGTGTGAACTATCTATCTAAGTGATGTAAGTTGCTTGGGGGCATTTCCCTCTTTAAGAGGTATTGTTAATAAAGCCAGGTGACCAGAGAAGGGAGAGATTCTCGCTCTCCAGAGCAAGTGAAGCTGCATGGTTTTGGTCACCTTTGTTGAGATGAAATTGCAAAGCAAAAGTCTGAAAGCTGAGACGAGAAAGCCTATCGGTTAAAGACTGGAAAACCACAGCACGGCCTTCATGGCAGCATAAGGTTGTCATTTTGGCCCAGGTGGTTACAATCCTGGATTCTGAGAGCTGTGAGGGGGTGGGTGCACTGACATTTCAGTTACCTCACCTTTCCCTCACTCAGAGAGGGCTGCTGTGGGAACAGGTTCCACGGCCATCTAATGAGATCCACATTGGTGAAATTATTCTGTGCCAAGTCCTATTTATCATTAATTGGTGGGTTTGCTTACAGATCTTTCCTATTATTTGCTGATTATGCCCCTATACGTTTTATTATCTTGCCAAAATTCAAATACTAATAATTTCTTGATTTATTGTTTGTTTATAACTCTGTCTGCTGCCTAAATGGATGTAGTTAGGAGATTTCAAAACAGCAACAGCTTTTATGCTGACTGGGTTTTTTTCACGTTTTGCACATGGCAGTCGTCTATTTATAAACCTCCATAGGGACTCCTAAACCTTTGCAGTTGGGTTCCTCCCACCACTTCAACCCCTTCTCTCCCTTGCTCCCCCAAGGCAAGTTTTGTATTTTTGGCATAAAGACAATGATGGTGATTGTTATGTGAAGAAAACATCCACAAGCTATGAACTGTGGGTAAGGGGGTTTAATTTGTACCTCAAGCAAAATAAATTGGAAATTAGAGACATCCAGGAGAGTAAGGGTATTTTGACCATAAGGTAGGTGATTCTGATCTGAGTTGCTGGTATATCTTACAAAATGTGAAACCAAAAACCTGAAAATTTACTTTATACCAGTTGTGTGCACTCTGTAGCATGACCTGTTTCCAGTACTGTATGAAATTACTGTATTTCCAAAAGCCCCCAAACTTGACTGTTAAATCTGAAGTACTGTGGAGTAACAAAAGGAATAGTGGAGAAAAGAAGCCGGAAAAACTGAGCACATGGCATGACAGTTAATGAATGCTACAGTTGGATGTATATCCTCATACATCTCTGGGGCAGTTTCATTGACTTTAATGGAATTTAAATTTTTCGCCTATTACAACTAGGCAAAGCTCTGAGGGGGTAAAAGCCTTTGCCCAGAGACTAATAAAAAACTGCTGTGATTACAAAGTGATGTGAAGTATCTGGGTACTAGTTGATGTCCTGATAATATCTAAAAATAAGGCCGTTAAAAAACCATACTGGGGGGGGGGGGAATACTGTTTACTTATTATAGTTTCTGTCTCACATGCTTCCCTCCAGAAGCTGCCAGGTCCACTCTTATCAAATAAATAATCAGCCTTATTTCTGCCCTGAAATGCGAGTAAAATGTGTGTGGCTCAGCCTCTCCCTGGGAAGGGACCAGACATCGGTTCACCATGTGAATGTACATGTCAAAGTGCAGCTCTGCCAGCCAGTCTGGGGCTGGGTGGGGAGGGACACAGGGAGAATGAACTCAGTGTTACAAACCATCTCTTTTGAATTTCTACAACCTATTAGTCACAGCAAGCTGCCCTTATTGATTTTGGTAAGAGAGGTCACTTTTAATCCTCTAAAGTGGAAAGAGCTGCATGCACTCTCCATAGCATGACATTAAAATTGACACAGCTCTGCATCAGTTCTATGAAAATGCCCTAAACCTAGACGGATTATTGCCTCTCTTTTCAATGGATACAAGCTGCTAACCAGAGCGCGCTAACCTAGATTAGGTGTAAAAGCTTTAAAATACTTGATAAGGAAAGCACAGCCAAAAGAAGCTAGAAAATATGTGAGCATGCCCCTGCAGAAATAGGCCATTAGTCTTAAGAAATTCTGTTTTCTCCTTTATAAAATTAAAAAGTCAACACAGAGGAGTTGAGATTATCATATAAAAGAAGAAACAAAGGCTGACCTTACTCTATGATTATGAGGAAAGCTTTATTCTGGCTGATGGCCCTTACTAGTTTTGTTTGTGTTCTTTAGAGAACTAAAGCTTTGAATACAATTAGAATAGTCCAACTTGAATCTTAAGTGTTCCTCAAAATAAACAGCAGAGGTGAACTCTCAGCAGTTTTCTTTTCATCTTTGTTATCCTTGCCCTAACCCATTTTTCCTGCCTAATGATCATTTGTGGCATACTATTATTAAGAGAAATCATGATGGAAAAATGCACTTAATGGGGATAGGAAAATGTTGTGAGCCTGGAGAAATTTGGGTTTTTTTCTTTCTTTCTTTGGAATTCCAGAAAAGGACACTACTGCCCCTTTTTATTTCATGTTAGTTTTTATAAGGAAATCTGTTTTCTGAAGATTTCACTGATTTTTCTATGAGTTTCAGTAAAAATGTACTATGTCGTATTTAGGGACATTTCTTTGCTTGTCATCTAAGCCTTGTGTTCTCTCTTGTCATTAGTTGTAGCTTGCTCCAGTATTTCTTATTAAAGGTTAGAAATTCCCTTTCTAAATAAGAGACATCTGCAAAAGGAACTGCAGTAAAAGCCCATTAAAGTACAATGTTAAACTCTAAGCTGTGTGGCTATATGTAACGTGTATGATAATGGAGGTGCTTGACTGCCATGCCACAGCAGCTTTTAATAAGCTAAAAGTACTCTTTGGTTGTTAGTTGAGTAGGTCTCTTAGCTTCTTCTCAACAGAGATGAAAGTATGTGTGTGTCTGTATGGGCAGCATGGTTTCCTCTCCCACATTAAGGGTTATTTGCTCTTCTTCACCTTCCTCCCTCACCTGAGATGGGCGTTGGTATTTTCTCCCTGTTTGTGGAGTTATCAAGGTACAGGGAAATTCAAAGCAGGCACAGAAAGGGAGCTGGCTTCTGGCTTCATCACTGTCATTGAAAATGGCACCTGGAAGAAAAGTTAAAAGCTGTCCCATACGCAGATTTTCTGGGCTTCTATGTGGCAGCTTATTTTTGCCCCAGTCCTACGTTTTCTTTTCCTATCAAGGGAGAAAGAAAAATAAGGTACATTGCCAGTCCCTTTTCATTTGTGTTGGAAGTCCTCCCTGGTGTCCTAACACTGTATGGGATAGAAGGGAGAGAAAGGAGGAAGATGGGAAAGTATGGGTTGATGAAGAGGAGAAAGGAATGAAAGGAAGAAAAGTACCTTTCATTTTTACTTACATAAAGGACTTATTCCTACCTCAGGTCAGACTTGGTGGGGAAAATGGAAATGAATATTCACACAGAGGAAAAGTAATATTACTCAGACATGAAGAAAGGTAAGACATGAGGCTGTACAAGTGAGAGAGAGAGAGAAAGAGAGAGATGAGTGAAAGAAAGAACAGCACTTCGATGAGACAGACAGTAAGAAGGCAGTTCTTTGTTTTCTGAGAAGTGGGGAATTAAAATACTCCTGTGATATACTTGTTATCAGAATTGGATAAGCAAAGATAGAGGAGTGTGAAAAGTCTAATTTCCTTTTCTCGCCACCACTGCCACCCCCAACACAAGGAAACTGAGTTAGTTTCTCAGCTTAGTGTTGAATTGAGATGTCCAGGGATGTGGCTGTACAAGAGAAGAGGAGACATGAAGATACTCAGTTGATGTTGGATATTAGAATAGTTTTTCCATGAAAAAGAGGAAAAGTGAGTCAGTCTGGATGCTGCTGTTTCTGCTTTCAGTGCTTTTTATAAAATATTTTTTCTTTCATCACACTCCTGTCTTATCTCTGAGATCTATGTGTGTGTCCTTTAGGTTGTATACATCTTTGTAAGGTCTGTTTCTCTAATGACAAAGTTACCATAGTTCTCTCTCATTTATGCTATTTTTTTGTTCCACTAAACTCATGAAAGTGTAAATGCCAACATACATGTTTCAGGATAACCAGGAAAGCTATTAAGTGTATTACACCTCTGCACATAAGTTCTTATTTTGTGGATTATTGTTTGGCTGGAATCTTTTTCAGGTACAGATCTCTTACCCTGATTTCTTTTCTTCATCCATCTCAGCCAGTTAAATGTGTATATAACTGATTTTCTGAAATGAGGCCAAAGTCCATGTACTTCAATAACTCTTAAACATGTGGTTAACTTCAAGCATGTGTGTCGGGGGTTGCTGAATAGAGATAGTTTGCTGAATCAGGACTTCCCAACACTAAGATTTTAAATTGCAAACAATCCTCTATTATAATGTATTTTAACTAATACCTTCCATGGACCATAGCTAAGTATTGTTACTTGAGTTCTGCAGGTGAAGAAAGTTGAAGTTGGTTGAACAGTAATTTAAGGGTAAAACCAGTTTTTCTGAAAACCTGCTGTGACAACTATTGTTTTACTTCCTCCTAATAAATAATTATGTTACATGAAAGGCAACAGTGATTGGAATT
The DNA here is from genome assembly GCA_025331215.1 of Actenoides lindsayi. Lineage (NCBI taxonomy): Eukaryota > Metazoa > Chordata > Aves > Coraciiformes > Alcedinidae > Actenoides > Actenoides lindsayi. The sequence continues at coordinate 52,316 of WTSP01020911.1, forward strand.
GCATGTTATGATTAAAAACTTCTTTTTCTGGAGGAGTAAAAAAGATCTGCTACTTAAAAAACCCTCAAATCTAATTCATTATGGCCTTATTTTATTTATTTTTTTTTTTAAATGGGGTTTCTGTATTTTCTAAAAAAAAAAAATGTGGTAGTAATATGGTAGTATATGTATGCCATTATTGACAAAATAAACATGAGGCACCTATCCAGTCTTCTGGATACATAAATTTGTGTAACTTCTTGAGAAAGTACTTCTGAAAAACAATAAAAATGTGTGTGTATTTATATGTAAAAAACCCTAAAAAGCCCCCTACTTCAAAACAAACAAATGCCAAAAACCACAAAAAAACCCAAACAACCAACAAAGAAAACATAAACAGAAAGAATAAAAAAGAAAAGCCACAACAAATATCCAGTTGCTTTTCTCATTCGCTTGTATCCTTCCATGTGCAGGGATCGATGGGATGGGGCTGTCTGCCCTTGGGTGTTTTGGTTTTCTCCACCCTGGATCACAGGTAGGGTTGGGTGGAAAGTAGTTTCCGCAGAAGAAACTCATCTGTTGGAAGGTGTAGGCAAGGGGAAAAAAGCAGTGAAAGAAATGTTCCTTTCAAAATACTTCTTAATATGCCATTAGTGATGGAGTGCTCAAATTGCCTTCTTGATTTGTCTGGGAAGAAAAAACACATATTTTAATATTGTAGGTTGATACACTTAAGGCAATGTTTTAAAACAAAGTGCTTTTCCCTTGTCTTTCTGTAAGGTGGTAAGGCTTAAAATATAATTAAGCTTTTCCCTTCTTTTCTTACTACTTTTCAGTATTCGTTTCCTCACATTCCATCTTCAAACCAACTAATCTGTGTCCCCTTCTTCTTGAACAGCATTATCCTGACAACAGAGCAGTGAAAAGAGCCGAGACTGCAGGACTTCTAACAATGCCGGAGGGCCCCAGGAATAGGAATGCCCTGAGAAAAAAATGTGCTCCCATCCAGCTGCCCTTCATATTGTTGCCTCCCTATACAATTTACTAGAGAATTTCCCACTGGCTCTTGGCTCATTCCCAAATGAGAATGTAATCTTTTAAAGATTACACTGCATAATGGAGGGACAAGGAGCTCTTTATTAACTGGAATGGGGAGTCACTTGCTATTAGGCAAGGGAGAGGGATGGGTTGTAGTAGTGTTTTGTGAAGTCTGCTTTCTGCCCCTTCTTGTCTCCTTAGCGGTAGGATGGCAGGTTGGGAGTGGGAAACCATTGCAGCTGCACTGTAGCAAAAGAAATAATTGAACGTAGTTTATGATTATGGCAATTATTTTTATAATGTGGAGGATTATGCCATAACTATTATATTCCCAACAAGATTAAATTACTAACCTAATACCACAGCACGTTTTCCAAGAAAATAAAAAAAAATCTCTGCTTGTTCCAGATTTGATGCAGTTGAAGACTATTAATACAGTGTGAATGAGATGAGCAGTTAAGGAACCTAATGTGCTATCTGTACAGATGTTGTGTGGATCAGATCCCTGTCACTTTGACTTCCATGAGCCATGCCAGCTAGACACCTTCCCCCCTTTTGGGGTGTAAAGTAATGTGGTACTCTCATAATTTTAAATATTCCTTCTCTCTTCTGTAAAGCAGATAAGCTTCTGCCAGTAATACTGAATGAAAAGATAACCAGAAGCTATGCTTGCAATGGGGAAATTTAAAAAAAAACTTCACAAAGGGACCAGATTTGCTCATGCAAACCCACTGGAAACTTCCATTTCAAAATACTTCAATCCTGTGCTCTCCATTTTGAAAATGTTGCTTAATACAGAGGATATACGTATATAAAATGAGGTAATCTTAGGTCACTTTTAGTACCAAGTGAGTTTTGCTGAAGTTGTTGGGAGTCTGCGGTGTGATGCCTTTTTTTTTTTTTTTTTCTTCCCCCCTCCTGCATACATAACAAGGTCACAGATGAGACTTTCTCATATAGATAGTACAGATATAGCCTCATATAGACTGTTCATGATAGGAGTATAAGCTAAGTTAATTATGCAAGAAGAGCAGTTTCCTTTTGTTCATCAGCTGGAAAATGACTAGAAAATTGAATTTTGGAGACTTCAGAAATATATCATGTGTTCATCATTACCAGCAAATTAACTGGCTTCATGGAAGAGCCAATGTTCTGATTCTAAAGAGAAATGTAGGTGAACAAAGTAATTCTATAAATGTATTTATTACTTTTAAATATGCTGTATGCTGTGTGGAGTCTTAAACAGTTTATTTCATTTTTGCTGTATGTACATTTAAATCTTCTCATGCTGTTGTGCCTTATGAAGATACCTGTTATCACACAAATCTATCTGATACATTTGGAAAAACTAGACATGTGTCTGTAAATCAAGCTTTTGTTCCTCCTTTTCTAGGGAAGAACTGGAGTTATGGATAAAAAATTGAAGTCAAATGAGAATACTGTTGGTTTTGGTAGGATATGAAACCTGTGAATGGCAGACTGTACTGTATTCTTATTCTCCCTTTCCCATTTTTTTCCCCCATTTTTTTTCTGATTCAGTTGTGCTTTTATGCTGAATCTTTGCAGATCTCACCAGTGCCACATATCATCTGTTTTCCTCTATGACATGTGCTCTTTGCTTTTTGACCTTGCTATTTGTTTGAGCTTGAAAGGGTCACATTAGGCAAAAGGTGCTCTCAGTTGCCTTCTGGGACTGAGAGCACTGGCTGCTGTTAAGAAGTTGGCATTGACAGTTGGTTTCCTAATTGCCTTTTGGTATCTAATCAGGCTAACAAGGTTATATCTCTATTAGCTAACTGCAAACCATCTTTTTGTCAGGTGAGGTTATCTTTCCATTCCCTCCCTTGGTTTATATCACTTTCAGACACAGTTCCTACATTCCAAGTGAAACGTCCTCTATTAATCTCCTCTAAGGGCTTCTAGGCTTGTCCCTGGTAGATCCTCAGTGGTAGGAACAGTTGCACAAAGAATCAACTTGTTTTCTTATGTCTCCTATGCGCAGGGTATTTTATTAAGTCTTTGGTTGCTGCTTGCCTTTAGAAAGAAGGTCAGTATGGCTTTATTGCACATCTGCCAGTAGATTGCAAAATGCTAGATCTTCATAGGGACATATGTGCCCACCATGCAAGTATTACCTTCACAGGCTGCGTGGGGGAATTCATAACCCATGGAAAGGGGCCAGGCAGACGCCTGAGGGCCATACCTCAAGGTGTCACAGGAGTTTCACGGGTTCTTGCTGTTCATTGGCTTTCCTGACCTCTGTGCATTGTGTGCTTAAGGACCTTCTTAAAAGTCAGACTATGGCTCAGGGCATTAACTGGAGGTGGTAGCACAACATGATCTGCTGGATGTTGTTAAGTCAGTGATACAGATTTGTGTAGACTTCTGTGTGTGCCCTCTTGCTGTTCAAAGGTAATAAAACACTAACATTTCAGTGTGAGGGTTTGGGTTTTTTTCTGTGACACTGTTTTTAACTGCCATAAAAATTTTGTAAAAATTTTGTAGTTGTATAGGAAGTACTGGAATACCACTTAGACATACTGGATACTGGTATGTCACAAGATCTTGCTGTAAAGTATCAGTGGTTTTCTTGATGATGTTGATATTAGGGCATAAACTATATTGAATATATTTTTAATTTCTTTTTTTACAAGTGGAAGTATTTTTAGAGCCAATGGGTAATTTCTGTAAGACCTTCTCATAAGGTACATTTTAGCATTTTTCTTGTTTTCTTGATGACCTATAACTTCCCTGAGTGTCCTTTTAACACTTTGAAAACTTTCTGCATTTTAATGTCTGTTGATGTTGAAATCAGTTTCAAAACCACAACTGGAACTTTTATTTACCAAAATATTTAGCATTCATTTTAGCCTGGCCCTGGACTGAACACAGCTGAGTTAAAGTAGCCCAACAGGTTAGCTTTTTATCTCATCTGACATGCAACTGACCATGTGAGTACTTTTACATAGTCCTAAATATTATGGAGAGAGGAAGAGAAGCATGTAAAGGTCATTACTATGATTTACTTGATGGACAGTAGTTTATTACAAACTGCTGTGACTGAATTGTCTTTGATACTCTGTTTATCATATCTCAACTAAAAGATGTTATGGAAACTCCTGATCTTTCCAGCAGTTAGATGAGCCACATCTCATGAGGTGTTTTTTTTCATGATACAATATGGACTGTAAACTACTTGCATGAAGCATGCAATTTGCTATGTGTCTGTAGAAGACCAATGGTTTCATCTCATCTTTAAATAATACTGTAGTGCACATAAGTCCTAAATTATGAGCTTTATTTTTGCATTGAATCTTTTCAGCAGAATGATTTTTTTTTTTTAATTGCTTTAAAACAATAGGTATTTTTGTAATACATGAGTATAACATAGAAAATGTATCGCAGTTCCTTTTGGTGATTTTTGTTGCTTGATATAGTGACATGGCATTAGCGTCTAGCAAGCAAATACATTCCTGTGGTGTTTTCAAAAGCATATGAGAAACCATATGTTTTCATAGGAAAACAGCTGTTACCAAGCGTATGCTTTCTTAGATAGTGACAGTTGTTAAAAGGGCAAGGTAGGACCACAGCTTGTCTTTTAAGTTGAATAAAGCGGCAATAACTGTTGTTATTGCTATTATGTTGAATGTACAGTGGCACTGCATGTAGATACTGCCATGTAGAGTTGTAACTGGAAGGAAGGAGAGAGATTAAAGTCCATAGTCTGCATCTTGGAAGAGACAATATAAATCTCTGTCCTGCTTTGAGCTGTGAATGCCTCTGTAGGAGTTATAGTAACAGACAAATTAGCATAATGTAATTGGCTGGCAAGGTCAGCACCTCTCCAGGAGCATTAGCAATGTTTACTGTAAGAAGAGACAGACCAAGTATTGTAGGGTAGTACGTTGTCTGTCCTTTTTGAAGGAAGAATAATCATTTTGGACTTGCTACATCAGACTCTTTACCATATCTTATTAAATTTCAGACTATCATATTTCTCCCTTAAAGCAAATAATCTAAAAGAACAACAAACAATATTCTCTACTATCACTCAACTCTCTTTTTTTTTTTTTTTTTTTTTTTGCTTTGAACCTTACTGAGTTTACTTTTTTTTTCCTTCTTCTCTCTTTCTTTCTCTGTTTAATAGTTTTTCTCTGAATGCTAAACTTACATATGCATCCCTGACAATACCTAATAAATCTTGTCGGGAAGACTAAAATATCTGGTCTTAGTATGTAGGACACAGTCAATCCAGAAAAATTTGCCAGCTTTCTTGTTTATATCTTTTGAAGGTGTGAAACTGTGACAAAATTCTGGGCCAGGTCTAGCAATCCAGAGTCACTGGATTCAGCTTTGCAAACACTTCCACAACTGTGTGTCAAAAATACAAGATGATGTCCCATGTTTTGAAAGAAACCTTGTGTTGTGTCACAAACAGCACTGGCTTTTTAGTCTTTGATCTCAAATCTGAAAATTCTTGCCAAGTATTCAAAATGAGTTCAAGCATTCAGTTATGAGATGTTTGGGAAATGGCTTTCAGAATATCACACAGGGATTACATTGCCTTTTCCTATATACTAATCACCAGGAATGCTGAAGGTTATGCTATTTAGCAGCTATCTTCATCTTAAATCTTTTAAATACTGTCTGTGATCAGGAGTTGCCACTGTAATTTTCCTAAATAACTGGCAGACAGGCTGAAACATGCACAGAATCACCTTCAGAGTGCTGTCTTATGAGATGACACATTTCCTTGTGCTTAGATGGTGGGACCCAGTGGATTTCCAAAGTGCAGTGCTTTCTGTGGTCTTTGGATAGTGAAGAAAACTCAAGACAGAAATTCCTGGACTCCACAGCAGCTGTATTTCGAGTCTCATGTAGTAATAATTTCCAAACTAACTCTTAAGTAAGGTGGGTTTAAAATGAGCAGTGTTGTTATTGTGTTCAAGGGCAACACACTCTTCTTTAACGCTGATACCCAATTAGCTAGCCACTTTCTCCTCTGTCCCTCAGCTTTTAGATATCAAATTGCTTTGGTTGTAAACATCCCACTGACATCCACTTTGTAGGCAAAAGCTGCCAACAGTTCTCCATGTGCAGCTATGTTGTTCCTCAAGGATACATTCCTGCTTTCTGTTTCCTTCATGGCTCAGCTGAAACTTCTGCTTTCTATTACCTAAGTTCTGTTTTCTCTCCTTATATGAAGTTGTTTGTCTGTCTGGGTCACACGGTTCCAGGAGGACCAATTGCTTATTATTTAGGTAAATGAGTGTTGTGGCTCCTCAGGTGGAGTGAGACCTCACCAAGGCATTTCAGAAGCATGTGGTACTCTAAAGGAATAGTACCTAATTTCCCCAGGATGGCTCCACACAGCATTTAATTAGTGTGACTGGAAGTGTGTACATCTGGATGATTGTCTGGTAGCATTATCAAATATAGTGTAGCTTGTTGTTCTCTCAATTTACTTCAGTCAGAAAAGAAGCTGAGCCAAATGTGTCCTGCTTTTACAATTAAGCATTCACCCCCTTCACCAGCACTGTCATTTAACCTCTGTAAGATTCTTAGCCTGACTTTTCTAAAATGTCTTGCAATTTTTAGTGCCCAGATTTGTCTCTACAGCTAACAATACCTTAATTGGACCCAATTTTCTACAGCCAATGAGCTTCCCTTCTCTGAAGAACTGATCCCGCAATGCTGTCTGGACTTCAGCATGCAGTCATTCTTTGTTTTTACTAATGTACATGTCCTTCTCTGCTCTCCTGTTTATAGTCACGAAAAAACTGGTTTTGTCTTGCTATTCTTCTAATGGTGTTCATCAGATAACTCTTCTGTATTGGTTAAAGTATCTTGGTTATGATCTCTTGTAATTTCTGTAACTTGAAATTCAAATGCATTCTACCCTAAAGTCCTGGGGTGTTGTTTGCTTAACAAAAAAAACCCTTCTCCTCTGTCAGTGTTATGTTACCTTTGTAGATATACTGTATTGTCTCTAAAAGCTCTTCAATTCTTGTCACTTCCAAGCACTCTATAGTTGTTAAAGATACTTGTCGTGCTTGAAATGTAAGGCAGAAGAATGTGAAGTAATTTGCTCCAAGTCATGCAGTAAATCTGTAGCAGAGTGAGGAAAAGGACGGCTATGCTGTTTCCGATGTACCTGACCTGCAGAACACATTTGGAGTCCAAGGAGTTAGATTTCTGATCTCTTATGCTGTCCCAGTCCCGGGAAGCTGTATGTCCCAAGTCCACACCAGCTTCCTTGCTTGTATTATTTCCTCTTAAAAGTAGCTCTTCCTTAGGCAACCCCCAGCAGTCTGTGATTTAAGACCAAAGTTGCATGAATTCATCAGTGGACAGTCATCTCTGTTTTTTGCAGGAGAACCACTATTGGTTTCTCTTTCTTCCAAGTGTTCAGAGAACACATGTACTATCTGTTTCTCTGTAGCCCTTGCTGTACTCACTGGAAGTGAATTTTTCTTAGCTAAAAGTGTATTTAACTTTTTTGCCTTCTATGTAGAAGTCTGATCGCCTTCCTAAACCCTAATGTTTTAAACTCTTAACAAAGATTATTAATTTTGTTCATCAGATGGAGTTTGAATGCCTCCTGATGAACCCAATTCTCTAAGTTCTTTCAGTCCAAGATGTAGACTAAACTAACTCTGATCTCCCAAAACATCAACATAAAATTGATTAAAATGATTGTGGATTCCGCAAAACTGCATGCTTGCCTTTGCGATTACTTCCCAGGAGGTCTGGTGTATTAACTTGCTCCCAGCTTGATGCTTCAGTATTCGTATAATTTTTTCACTGAGCAAACCTATTTTCCTACCAGTCCCCTTGTCAACCCACTCCACTTATTAAACCTATGATGACCTGCTTGTATGCAGCAAATGGTCTGTCTGGGTGCTTTTTGAGACCATCGTTGGCCTTGACTCCTGGATCTTTCCCAGCATTTTGTTTTAGTCCCCATGCAGTACGAGCCAGCCTGGCCCAACACAGCTGCCCCAGTGGGTTGGGGTTAAAAGAATATTTAGGAAATGCATTTTATTACCAGGGTAGCAGCATTTCCACTTGACTTCTTAGCAGAAAAGTTAAGCCTGATGGTTTTCTGCTTGAAACTGCCTGAATGGAAAATCACTGGCTGTTTTGTTGCTACCATCCTTGCTCTACTTTACCAACTGCTCTGTCTAAAAAATGTTCTGGTCATTGAATGCAGTCAGGCAGCCATTGCTGTAACTCATGCATGATGGCAATAACTTATGCCAGTGAAATTGATGAGAATTTCAAGGAAGCTTTAAATAAAATATAACAAATTTAAATGCCAAAGTGCTGTCTCTGTGAATTTGCTGTTAACAGATTATAAATGGTTTGCATAATGTTGAAAAGCCTAGCGCCTTCAGTTAGTGGTATCAAAGGCTTGTTTAAAGCAATTCCTGGAGGATTGCCGCCCTCCCCCCTGCTCCCCCCAGCTTTCTATTTCACGATGGATAAAAACAAAACTCCTTACAATAAAGAAAGGAAAGCCAGGTTTTCAACTACCCTCTGACTGGCCTCCAGATTTGGCAGCTGCTTTTGGATGTCTAATTGCTTGTCCTGCAAAAGTTGACATGCACCTAGTTTGAGAAGGTTCTTTGAGTACCCACTTTGTACGTGCATTCTGTCTGATTTACAGAAATGACATGATAGTGCTGAAAAAAACTCAAAGTAGAGCTTATAATGCTGTTGTTTCTTATGTGTTTTGTTTTGTTAGTTTTTTTTCATCTAAAATTTCCTGGTTTTCTGAAATCACATTTAAGTATTTGATGCAGAGAAACAGTGCAAAATGCTAGGTAAGACACTGGATGTACAAAAAAGACCCCTTCCATTGAGTCCTGATTTTTTGGCTACAAAAATCACTTACTTTCTCTCTCTCTTCCTCTTTCCTTGCTTTGTCTCTGGACTCTTAAGACTTGTGGGCAAGTGTAGTCCATCAATGTGTCTATACAGATTTTAGCACAAAAAGGCCTTGATTTCAACCGAGGCCTCTAGGACTTACACCTAGTAAGTATGCTGGCAAATCTCTTTTCTTCCTTTTCAAGTTCCTTACTAGCGCTTCTCCATTTGAAATTCATGGCAAGCTTCCTTGTTTACAGCAATCTAATGGGACCATAATTGGGTCCCCAAGATAACATTACAGATATAAACCAGTTTTTCCTTAGACAAAGTTCTATGGAGAGTGTATTTTCTTATAAATGTGCTCTTTATAAAAGGGTTTGTTGTTTTGTGTTTATTAGTGTTCCATCTGCTCTAGAGAATACGTTTGAGAAAAACTAGCTCCAGTATGGCATATAATGTTTCATTAGCAGGCATAACCTTGTTTATTTGCTTTTTAAAATTGTATTTAGAAAAGGAAATCAGTTTGCACCATTGACACGCTGCCAGGTTCCTGTTTATAAATGTCACAATAGGCAACTTGGAAGAAAAAAAATAGTCTGTTTATGGCTTTTGCATAAAGTATGATAGAACTGGGTAGAGCCAGGCAGCCAGTTGTGCTCCCCTTATCTTGCAGCCTCACAATGAGGAGGACGTAGTGTGGTGTTAGCAGCGCGCAACACCCTGAGTGACCCGCGCTGGGATATACACACTTACTATTACTGATGTTTATTTGAACAGAAGCAGCTCTTTGTGCTATGTTGCTTCAATGGCTATCTTAGGCAAGTAATTGAGTATGAAACAAGCAACCCTGAGGAAAATGGGAGATAATCTGTAGGAAACTTCAAGACATAAGCATGCAATCTGATGTCATCATTTCCCACAGAGGAGCTATTTCCTTTCAAATTTGGTAATACCAGTCTTCCAAAGTTTCCTTCTCCTTTAAAATATGTTCATTTCATTTCTTTTATATCACTTTTTTCCTTTCCCCTAGTAAATGGTTTGTCATGGGTACATCTGGTATGCACCATATATTACTTACTCTCTCTGTAAAGAAGACTTCATATGTCAAAAGCATAGTCTGGACAGACGTGCTTGAAAAGGGCATAAGGAGGGTAGTGGGGGAAGAGGGGAGGGAATTGTGGAAGACAAGGGTCATCTTTCAGTATTCATTTCTACTGGTAATTAGAGGGCACCACTGAATGTCTGTAATTAGATCATGTCACAAAAATTAAGATAAAAGACCCAAAATTCTAAATCTCCTACATTTTGTTCACAACATCAGAGGAGCCAGAGCATTTGCTTAAAACAGCAGCTGAAGTGGTGGACAGGCAGGGAAGCTTAGCTTGCCCCTGGAAGAAGTTCAACTGCATTTTCCCAAAAGGTGAGAGGAAGAGACAGAGGAGGTGACTGTGCATTCTGGGTGCCCAAGGGGCAGAGGCCAAGTGGAGGCACATCGAAGTCTGGTCTGCAGCATGAGCTGTGTCGCAGGGATTTTGTGCAGGGCTGTCACCCTTCAGGCAGTGGCCTTAAGATGCTTAGTAATGCTTAAATGGGCCCTTCAGACTTTGAGTTAAGGTGGTGACTGCTGCAGCCTTGAGATGGCTTATACCTGGCTTAGCACTTCATATGTCTGTCCTGTGTCTTGTGCCACGCTTCCTAGCAGCATCACGTAGTTTGTGGAAGATCAGCAGACTTGAGGTTTCATTTGCATCATCTCAGAAAGTCTTTCTGATAACATAGTACCATCTATTGAAAGAAAACAGGATAAAAAGAGTATTTATGAGGGGTCATTTTTTTGTTTGTGCCTCTTCAGGAGTGGCCAGCATGTTTACAGTTAAGAGCAATTCATCCTAACTTAAAACAAAACGTAAGTTTCCCTGCATGTTCCAGCATAGATATTTGTGATAAAATTTTGCAAAGCTCCTGCCGACCCCAGTACACAAGTCAGATCTATTAATTAACAGTAGATGTTCACTAAGGCTCAAAAAACCTGAAAACATTTTGAAAAAAGGAACTGGGTAGCTGAAGTCTGTAGATACCTTTAGAAACTTTATCATTTTTGTCAAGAAATTCTAGTCACAGTGCTCTGAAGCAGTATTTGGGCGGTGATTAAACTCTGGCCTGTGAACTGCTGGTGGTCGCAAAGCTGTGGTAAGTCATCTGCAGCTGGTCTGTGGAACCATCTTGCCTTAATTACACAATTTATGATAAGAGCAGAGAGTGCTCTGTGAGAAATTCAGGGGGTTGACAGAGGTCTGTGATCCAAAAAATTGGAAACCAGTGGCCGAGACTGATAAGTACAGATTCAAAGCTTTATGATTTCAGTGAGAGCAATGTTTCCCTTCTTCCTCCATCTGCCTATTATTACCTGTCGTTTGGGAGTAAGGAGTTTAATTTTTCTTTACATTTTTACCCTAAAGGAGATCAGATTGATAACATTTGATTGAGCTGTGGTGCCTGGGGTTCAAGAAGTCAGATATACTCGTACTGCTCCCAGCCTTTGAGTCTCTACCACTGTGGCGATAGCTAGATGTGTCCAGTTTAGGGGTAGATGTTAGGTGGGGCCTGGGGGCAGGGAAGGGTCCTTCTGCATCCTGGGATATAACATGTCTGCTGTTTGGTTGGTTGGTTGGTTTTTAATGTGCCTGTTTTATCAGGTAGCTGATAAGTAAGCATTTGCCTTTCTTTGAAGTGTTTCGAGGAATAGATCCGTAGGCATCAGTTCTGTATTTTTATGTGTCAGCATGGTTCAGTGATTTCATACCTCTCCCTAAGTAAGGGAGTTAAATGGATTTTAGCAATCTGCTATAGGATCTTCCTAGTGTTTTGTCCCTGTGCGTGTCCCTGTGCCCCAGTAACATTAATGTTACTACACAGCATTTTCCAGCATTTCTTTTCTGTGTCCTTTTTTCTGCTTTGGAGCTTTTTCTCATTCAAGATATAGGTATGTTACAGTTTAAAAAAAGAAAAAGTATTGCATTTCAATGTCCACTAAGTTTACACTCTGCCATGTCTTGCATAATGGAACTTTTACCCTTTTTCCTTTAAAAATTAAAATTTTTGTAATAGACTATTTTTTTTGTTTTGTTTTGTTTTTTTTCCCCTGTAATCCTTCAACTGCATTAGTAATCTGGTTCATTTTATCTCTTGTTTTCTTCCCTGGTTCCTCTGCTCTGTTTGCTGGTCTTGGGTGTACAGCAAGCTTAGTTCTGTGCTTATGGCAGTTTAGATGTTGCATACTAGTAACAGATGAAGCAGTTGTGATGGGCTGGTGTAAAGGTGATTTCCTTACACGCTGATCTGAATAATGAGAAAATAAGTAAGTTGGTGCTGTTTCTGGGGAGATGTGATAGCTTTTGTTTTGAGATGATCTTTTTCATCTCTCTTAGGGAGAGAATTCATAGCAGCTCAGTAATTTTGATGGGGATCAGTATTTTTTATGCCTGACATTATTTGCCACTTTTAGCCTATGATTTTCTTTATGATAATGTCTTCCAAGTTTTTAAGCCAGCAGGTTTATTGGTTGTGTAAGCAGCATGTGTAATGGGTGAGTGTGTCACTGGTGGCTTCCACTCGTGTATTGTGTAGTTATGATCTCCATAAGCAGACAAGATGTTACTGTACACTTCTTAATAGTGTACATGTAGCTGCCATTTAATGTGTATCTTGGTTGTCCTGAATGCTGTGTGTCTGTAGAGCCTCGTGGAAGACTTTAGGTGTTAGAAATATGTGTTTTCTTTCCCCATAAATTGTAAAATCATTGAAAATGGGACAGCTTAGAATATTTTTTTTTGTTAAAATGTATTAATTGAGAGGCAAGGCTATATAAATTCTAAAATATTGCTGCATATTTGATTATATATATATATTTGATGTATATCTTTTTAAGTTAATGCCTTTTCTCTTGAATTACTTGAAAAATATTTAAAGTTGCTCTTTGGGAAAATATAGTTTTAAATTTTTACTTCCCCCC
>WTSP01020912.1:0-15202 GCA_025331215.1 Actenoides lindsayi
TTGGCCGGGGCTCTGAGCACCCTGCTCTAGTTGCAGATGGCCCTGCTCCCTGCAGGGGGGTGGGACTGGATGACCTTTAAAGGTCCCTTCCCATCCAAACCAGCCTGTGATTCCATGGATGTATCTGCAATGGGAGAGAGCATCATTTTTGGAGAACTGTTCTAGAGATCAGAAAGGGAAACCTGCTTCTCTTTACAAAACCTCTTATTAGAAAATAAATCCTTTGCCAAGTTACCAAAGGCAAACGAGGCAGGTGCCATCATCTGCTGTAGGTGTAGCAAAGCCAGCATTAAGGAATGCACGTGTGGCCATTCAATCAAAGAAGGAATTAGTCATGTATTTAGTGTAATTGAACGTTTGTGTTCCTGTGTACTGCCGATAATTGATGCTGACAGTAAGCTCTGAAAATATCAACCTGAATATGTTCTGACAAAACTTTCCATGTGGCAAAACATAAATTTGCCTGTAGTCATTTAAAAATGGATGCGATGTCCTTGTGTGGCTTCCTGAAAGCATCGTGCTGGTTTATGAGCCAGCCACCTAAAGAAAAAATAGATGCCTCTCTTGTGAAATGAGTGTTGAGTGCCTTAGATATATTCCTTTGTTTTTATTTTGTAGTGCTTGTTGGGCCTCTGAGGATGCCTTGGAATCCTTCCCTTTATTTTTTTCTTAACCTAAAAGAAAACAGAACACAGCTGATTTCTCTGCATCCCTCATTCTTCTCCTTTCAGGTGGTGTTTTAGAGCTCAGTTTTTTCAAGGTGATTCAGTCTGTAGGTAATCCTGAGGTAGACTATAAGTTGATAGAGGGGAGAGGAGATGAGAAAGTAAATGTTCCTTAGATTTCCTGTGTCCCTCCTGCCAAGCCCATTCTGTGCCATCTAAGTCACCAGTGAGGCTGCGTGTATCTGTGTGTCACCAGTGGTGTCAGCTGTGGTGCTGGTTCCTGACCTTAGCTGAGTGTGGGTTGGATGCTACTCTGGTTTTAAGGTGTATTTCAGAGCAGTTTCACGTGGGCCATCTCTACCACATTTGCTCTTATTGGCAGACAAGCTTGAGAAGAGTTTCTGTGCTTTTTTAAGTGACTTGGCTGTTCTTTTCCTTTTAACCTCTCCAGTTTCTGGGTAGGGATGGATGTACTTGTGGGGTTTATACCTTTACAGAAAACCAACTCGTCAGATTTTCTAGAGGGTTCTTTGTTTGGTTACTGGAAATCTCCAAACAAACAAACATAAAAACATAAACCAAAAAAGCCTACCACCACCAAAAACATCCCCAAGAAAAACTGGCCACTCTTTTGATTCAGATTCTTTCCATGTGGAAGGTCAAAACCAAAGCACTCAAATGCTGGCTACAGTTTACACTTTGTTATTTTAATTGCTACAAACCACTTGTGCTTTATTTATACTTGTGTCTCTTCCTATCAGACAGGTTCTCTCTTGCCTAAGAGAATGCACTTCAATCAGTTCCTTTCTTCCTAAAACAATACTTTAAAAAAATATTTCGTATGTTAGGCTGAAAATTTTAATGTAACCAGTTCTGGAGTATCTTCTTTTTAAAATCAAGGTTTTCTTTGAGCAAACCAAGGAGGTTGGTTTGCACTTGCAAGCCAATGCAGCACACAGCTGTAATTTCAGTACATTTCCAAGCTTTAAGCCACCAGAGAAGCAACTTTTGACCAGGATTTAATGGGACGGGCAGACGTGCTGGTGGCAGAAGATTTGAACTGATTCTTAAACTGCTCTTACTTTTTTCTTTTTTTTTAAAATTATTTTTATTATTTGCACAAATGTAGATCTAGCACTATGTGCACTTTTATCCCTATCAGGAAGGAGGTTCTGGAGCTACGGGGAGATGTCCCCAGGTATTGATTTACTGTAATGTGTTCTTTAAGAAGCTTTTCTCAGTGTATATATTTCTCCTACAGCTGCCAGCACTGCAAGCACAAATATAGGTAAAAAAATTAAACAAATTCTCTTTCAAACGAATAAATGTGAATAATGTAATGTTCTTGATGTCTAAGGTAAAGATCCAGCAATGGAAGCTGAAAAATAACACTGAGCCTGCCTCTGTAGTCAGCAGAGACATCACCATTTCTCAAAAGGTTGGTTGGATTTCTTCCTGCAGAATCCCAGCCTTTGTGCAGAGAAACCCCTTAATCTTCTGTTGAAGTGGCAGGGATTTGGTGCTTTGGAGATGTACTTGATCAAAGAAGTTGGTTGAGACAGTTAAAGCTGTTAATTCTCTTCAGTCACCTTGTGTTTTGCAGGCCTTGGGCAGCTCTGGAGTCATCAAAAGAACCTGCCTTGCAGTCCAGGGTTCTCAGTTTCTGGACTTCTCTTTGACTTCTAGATGAAAGCTTCTTGGTGATGGAAGCAGCTCCTCTTGCAGTGTCTCTTTTCATTCTGGTGTTACCCAAGTATCTGCTGCTCTCCATCGCTGGGTGTGAGACATCTGTATTTTTAGCTGACACAAAGAGCTCAAAGTTGGCTAGCTTTAAAAATCGTTTTTCTGTACGTGCAGAAAATTAACATCTCTGAAATGGTTTTTCCTGTACTGCTTCTAGATCCAGGAAATGCTTCTTTGCTTTTTCGCAGCTTGATTAAAATTTATGTAAACTTTAGAACCATGAGCCCTTCCATTACTAGGTGGAGGGTAACAGCAGAATAGCTGCAGTAGGATGAGGCTGTAATGAAAAGTGTTTGACTTAAAGGGCTGATTAATAGAAAACGAATGCTCTTGGTGGTTGGAGATGTGCTCTCACCAAACGCTCCCGATGAAGGCTGCTGAGAGAGTGTGATGGCTGTGGAACTGAGCCTTGCAGATTGTGCAAGGAAGGTTTCAGGAACACGATTGCCTTCTGTGGCCAAACACTGTTGAATTGTTCCACGCATGAACACCCAGGAGTTACTCTGATAGGTGAGGAAGTAGTTTCCTGGCAGTTCAGGCTAATCTGCACGTGCCCTGCCGTCAGCTGATTCAGCCATGGCTTTGCCAACCTGTTTCCTCACTTCAGCTGGAACTAGTGGTTGTCCAGAAAACCATCTAGTAAAAGAATAGCCCCAAGAAACAAATGTTTTTGGCCAAATCCACTGTCTGGGTCAGCTCTGTGCTAGCTCAAGAGGGGGCACTGGCATTTACAGCTAGGAGGGAAAACTGTATCAGCTTGGATTTAAACTGGGTTGCCTTAGTGTGGGACCATACCAGCAAGGGCAGCAGGGAGAAGCAGAACTGCCCTCTTCTCTCTTCAAAGCATCAGTAATTTGTTTCCTTCCTATAGGAAGAAAAACAAACGAGATTCTGACTTTTGGGGTAGGGCAATGGTGTAGAATGGTTAAAACTAAATTGGTTGAATGTAATACACTTTTACATTAGTGCTACTAAAGACAGAATCAGGCTTAGATTACATAGGAAGGACAGAAAATTAACTGCTTCCTCCTTAAGCTATTGTTGGCACCAGAAGTACTTAGAAATATTTATTGCTGTAATTTAACTAGGTCACACACAGAACCTTTTTCTCTTTGGCAGAATTGGGTGTAGGAGATTGTGTTAGGCATGTATGGTAATTGGAATGTGTTGCAACATCACTGATGTTTTTTTTCTCTAACTGGGTTTTGCCTGCTCATCTTTGTCCTTTGTGCAGTAGTATTGTTTTCAAGAGAATTATGGCAAAAGGCTGCAATTTGAGTATGCTCCACTGAGTCAGGCAGGTCTAAAGTAAAGCTGGGGCATTAAGAAGACAGGCTTGAATAAAAGTCATATATTTAATCTTATGGGTAATAACACAGTGCAGCAGATTAAAATAAAAGGCTCCTGGTGACAGAGGTAAGCCATGATATTGAACTTGCACTACTGAATGCAGCCTGTGTCAATCATTGCTGACATCTTATGTCTAGTTGTAGAACTAATGCTGGTTTCACATACCTGCTCTGTGTTGTGGGCTTTACTCAGTAAGTCTCCATCTTGTACTCTGCAAATAAGATCTCAAACTTACTCGAGGGCCTTCTGTTTAGTTAAGTCTGTGCTCAAGGTTGAACCATTAGCAACATGAGGATGGCTGCTTGGACAACTTAGTTCAAAGATTTCTTGGCATCAGCAAGGTTCACGTGTATGTGTCTGTGTTAATGAAGAATCATTGAACAGGACTAGGAAGAGCTTTGAAGTGGTTGTTGTGTCCAACTTTCTGCTTATGTAGCTTCTCTGAGGGTTGACCTGTACATTCCATGCCTGGTTGAAGAGCTTTGAGCTCTTCTATGCTTCAGAAGTGCTACTGGCAGCATTACATTGGATAAAGGTGTGTGGTTTTGTTTGTATGCATTTGTTTTCCTAAACATGTGTGAAAAGCATGAATCATATGGTGGGACACTGTTACTGCTGTAAAAACATTGGTTGCCAAAACTGAAACAAGCTGCACTTAAAGCTTTTATACCAGCACAGCCATATCCTCACTCAGAAAGTTTTGCTGCTTTTAACCATTGACTGTCTGTCCAGTTAAAGCAACAAGAATTTTAAATGTGAGCTTAAAAGCTTGTTTGTGTGTGTTTTAGTGACTGAGACCCAAGCAGTGCTCTTGCAACAGTCCTCACTTCAGTTAATTGAGAGTCTTCTGTTGTGTAAAAGCAACTTAAGGATTTCAGCAGCAGGATTCCAACCATCATAACAATTTCTCCTGTGCAAGCACCTCCCAGCTACTTTGAGGCATCATCTCTCAGCCTCTGCTGATTAAAGAACCTCTGCCATCAAGGGAAGGAGTACTTCATTAGCTTATCTTGGTCTTAGGTAGGGAAAAGATACGGTCTCAGCAGAGGCAAACCTTCGGTACCTGCTGAAAGCTGGGAAGGGGCTGCCCACTCCCTGACCTGCCCACTCCCTGACCTACCCACTCCCTGACCTACCCACTCCCTGACCTACCCACTCCCTGACGAGGAAGCAAAGGAGCTAAGATACCAGTTCCACGTATTTACTTCTTTCCCAGTTTCACTGTGAAGATACTGAGCAGGGAGGCAGCTGGACTTGCCATAAGCAGAGAGCTTAAGTTCTCCTCTGCAATATTTTAACGTGTCCCTGCAGGGCTTAGGTTGCTGTTGATCCCTGAAAACTCATTGCAAGCATCAGCTTTAGATCCCTTGTGGTGACAATGAGAAGTTTTCGTGTGCATTTATGCAGTGCTTTGATACCATCAGGTGGAAAAGATTTTATTTTTTTTCCTTCTGTATACACGTAAAGGATCTGTATTTTTTATGGAATGCTAATAGAAATTGCTTTTTTAAATTACATTTTTCTCATAGTCAAGACGTGTGAGCACTAAGAAGTGCTAAGAAGAGAGATGTAATGATGCAGAAGCCAGAAAATCATAGGGCTGTTGCTGGCTGTCACTCAGATGATTTTGTGTGACTTAAAATTAAAGAGATTTATATCAAGTGGCAGGAGTGAGTCACCAGAATGGGGATGACTCAAGTTGTTGCTATGAATTCTGTGAGGAATGTTAAATGATGGGCTCCCACCGCGGCAGTGTGTCTCTAGGTGACAAGAAAGGAGCTTAAATATTAGCAGAAAGATGAAATGAAGTTTCAGATTACATTGGGATACACTGGGAACAAGAAGACGTTTGCCAGTTGTCCAGTTTCACAGCCTTGGAACATCCTATAGGAATATGTGACTAAATCTGTCAGCAAGGGTGAGGAGAGTGATGTTCAGTACAGTACTTCTGATTGTACTCAGTTGTTTATATAAATGATTTAAGTCTCTTTAAACACAGGACCAATTATCAGCCTTGCCATGATGAAGGCTTTAATGACTGCACTGGAGAACTAGCCTGGAAACCAGGGTATACTGGGCATCAAATGAGAGCTGCTCAGTGGAGCACTGGGGCTCCTGCACCCAGAAGTAGTTTCGTGCTTTGGGAGCAGAAGGTCTGAGCGTTGTCAGCGGTGCCACTGTGCTTCCAGATAACCACAGCTCAGAGCAAAAGTACATCTGGAAAGTCTACAAGCCTGTGGAGTTCCTGGCGTATGTTGTTTATTGTGGACAGGGGAATGAGTTGTTTAAATAAAGGAAAGGTGAGGGCATGAAAGAGAAAGGAAACAGAAAGTGAAATCCCCACCTACTCCAGTTTCTGTTGATGCTGCCAATAATAATCCCCACAAAATTACCTCTCTTGTGTTCTGGTGACATCCCTGCTCAGGTGCAGAGGCTCTGGTCAGCACTCAGCTGCATGCCGTGCAGGGTCTGGGTCCCTCAACGGGGTTCTTCATTCCTGGATCACCCGAAAGAGGGTAACATAGAAAATTGAGTCGCTTGCCCTCGGGGAGCACGAGCGTTGTGGGACTGTCTGAAGGTGAGGAAGCTTCACAAAGATCTTCAAACAGTTGCCGTGATAGTGTAACATCATTTGCTTCAAGTTATTATAACATGATATTATAACATTATTTGCTTCAAGTGCAAATTTCAGCTGCAGAAAGGATAAAAGAGGAGGTTATCTGTTCCAGATGGGCAATTGCTGGTGTTCAGAGCAAGGGTACCAGTCTTAGTAGAAAACAATTTCACGGCTTTTCTAAAGTTGCTGGCTCTCAGGTGATTACTCCTACTGGCCTAAGAGCTGCTCAAGACCACAGTGTTAACACAGCTGCATGCACTGCCCTGGCAAGCTTATTTTTGCAGCCCTAACCAGTTTGTTACAAAGATTCCCCAGTATTCTCACTTTTGCAACTGCCACAGCCCTTATATCCAGTACATTTGTTCTTTTGTTTGTTTTTCCCCCAAAACTTGCTGTCACCGTGGAATCCCAGCTGCCTTTCATACATCTAAACCAAGTCTTATGCACAGGTCAGGGAAAAATGTGTCTTCTCAGAAGATGGTGAGGCACTGGACTATAGGTAGTGTCAGGGTCCTGGTGCCCACAGTGTTAGCATCAGCTGGGCTCTGAAAAGGCCAGGAGTTTGAAGCTCTAATGTAGGGGTTTTTTTCTGGGCTACAGAAGCTTTTAGGGCCAGTTCTGAGATTTGCTCACTCTGGAGTTTCACGAGAATGGCTATAGGTGACCTTTTCATGTCAAGGATTTGACTTGCTGCCCAGGGAAGTGGCTGAATCACCGTCCCTGGACGTATTTAAATGTTGTGTAGACATGGTGCTGGGGGATATGGTTTAGCAGTGGACTTGGCAGAGTTAGGTTAATGGTTGGACTTCATGAACTTGAAGGTCTTTTCCAACGTAAACGATTCTATGACTAATTTGGTTTCTGGAATAATACGTGTATTCCTCTAGAGAACAGAGGCTCAGGTTGAGCTGTGCCAGAGTAAGTTTGGACTTGCATAACCAAGCGTTCCTTTTTCACCTGCCTAGTGAAGGGAGAGTTTTTTGCAGAGTGAATTTGGGTTTTAATCCTTCTGTTACGCACGTCTCTAACCGTGCTTGATATGCATGGGGAGAGACACACTTCCCTGGTGGCTTTTGGCCTTGGCTCTAACATGTCACTGTGCCCTGTTGTGAATGACTGTAGCCAGATGACAAATCTAAGACAAATAGTGTCCTTGCTGATGTTTTGGCTACTCCCCTGAATGGAGTGCAAACCAAAAATAGACATTTACCAACTGCCTTTCAAGGCACTGAAGCTCCACTAAATATTTAACTTCCTCGCATAACAGGTAGCCTGAATAAGAGCTTCTGTGAAGAAACTGGCAATCAAAGCACTTCAGAAACTTTTCAGCCTTGACTACTCCTACTCGTTTGCTATTCTTAGCTTATTCTCTATTGCTGTCAAGAATCTAGCTCAAAGCTCTGAGAGTCTTCTCACTTCATCAGTATCGTAAGACTCCTTTTTTACGTCTTTATTTTTAGGCACACGGTTTCTGGCAATTAATGCTCACCCTCCTTCCCTGGGGAAAAGTGTGATTGTTAAGTACTGTAAAAACAGAGTGGGTTTTGTGGATCTTTGAGGGTAGAGAGTGCACTTTTTCCCATTTCACTCTTACTCCATATCGGGGGCAGACGCTGGTGCAGCTGGTTCAGCTTCAGTTCTCTCTGTAGGGTTATCCAAGCTCCCGAACTTCTTTCCTGCACTTGCTTAAATGTTTCACTGGCCTGGAGCTTAGTCTGTAACAATGACTAGGAATCCTGTTCCAAAGTAATGAAATATGCATCAGTGAACAAGTAAATGAACCCAGCAGATTGCAGAATAAGAAACACACTGTTTAAGGAAATGAACTTTGCCCGTTTAATAAATTCTGTTTGGTTTCTTTCTGTTGTAACTCATGATTCTACTCATGTAAGATACTAACACAGAGCAATTCTGTGTAGGACAGGAAAAAAAAAAAAAGGCTGCGTATATGAGCAGAAGATGGAAGAAGCAGAGGCAGTGAAGGGAACCCCAGGGAACTTGATCCTGCCTGAATGAAAGCAGTGCTGCTGGCTGCCAAGTTCCCTTTCCTCAGCATCCGGAGCAGGGCTGAAGAGGGTACAATGACATTTGTGATCGGTTCGCGTACGGTTGTTGCTAAACAAGGTATAAAGAGCTTGTGATTTGGATAGCAGCCACAGAATACCACAGACCCTGAGGAAGGAATCACTTCATATGCTTGTATTTTACTTTTTGCAGCAGCAGAGTATTTCTGAGCTCTTGAGAAGCAGTAATGGTTACTTGGGAAGACAAATCAGAGAGGAATTTTTGTACAGGGACAGAAATGGTGGTAGTTCCATGCATCATGTATGGCAAGGAGCTGACTGTTTCCAGAAGACATACCATCTCCCCCTCTTTCTCCTTTTCCCTTCCTCCCTCCTGCTAATAAACAGTGGGATAACTATTATATATTAAAGGATCAGTGTATAAATACATGCTCACCTCTATGCCTTTGAAGGTCCCTTCTTACCCTTTAAAGGGCCCTTCCAAACCAAACAACTCGATGCTTCTCTGCCAGTGGGACAGTGTGGAGAAGCAGACAATCTTTGATGACGATTGCTCAATTAAAACCTTCACCTCAGGAGAGCACAGTTTTGTGGTGCCAAGTCCTAGTCAGTGCATGTTCTGAAGGTATTTACACCAATTCCCTGCTTGCAGGAGCAGAGCAGAGTTTGCCAAGATGAGTTCCAGGTGGAGGGTGCATCCCTGGTCATATAGACCACATCAGGGAAGTCCCATTGCTGCTCTTGCTTGACCCAAGGGAGGAACCATCATCTTGGAACTCAAAGTGGAGGGAGAAAGCTAAGTGAGAGTCACCGACCTTAACTGAAAAGGAATTAGGCAAGAACACAGCAGATTGTGGTGATAACTGAGAAGCTGTAGAGCAAATTGTTTCCATGAATTCAGGCTTTTTTTTCAAAGCTTTACACGGGTTGCACCAGGTACGAACGCAACATCTTCTGACAATCTGTTTCCTCCTGGATTGCTGTTTTACCTTGAAGTGGCAGTAAATAAGGTTACAAATAGGAACGAGGAGATGTGGGTGTCATCCATCTGATGCTACAGAGTAAACACAGGCTGTCAAAATGAGACAACTGGTAGGGCAATATCCCAGGTGATCACAGGAAGCTTCAGTTGTGTGGGGAGCAGAGGCCTTTCAACTGGGTAACAGGCTGAGACTGTCAATGAGGGAGGTGCAGCATGGGGAGGAAAGCAGATTCATCCTTTAGTTTTGTTCAACACAGCACTCTAATTTGGAGGGATTATTGCAGGGTTGGGGTAAGGCTTTCTTCTTCAAGTGGTCAGAAGCTTAACTGAGGAGCACCGTCTCGAGCTATAGCCTGCGTTCTGAGCGTGGCTTGCTTGAAAAGCATCTTTGCATCTGTCTTTACCTGATGTGCTGGGAAGCCATGCAGGAAAGCCACGCAGACTGATTAAAAAAAAAATAAATGCTGGAATTAAACTCTGTGGAAAAAAAAAAAAAAAAAGCCAGACCTGACCTGCTGGAGTCCTTTGAAGATCTTACTACAAAGATACAGCGGGTGTTAGTGTGCCGAGCGATTTGTCTCCAGCTGCTAAAATCAAAGCACTCGGTGCTTCGGCGTCGAAACCAAATGATCACATCTCTGCTGCATGAATATGTAGTGTATCACTCACCAGAGCCTTCAGAGCTCAAGCCTCTATGACTACAGCCAGGCATAAAAACCTACGGGTCAGCTCATCTTCTTTTTGTTGTTACCGCTATTATTATTATTATCGTGATCGTGTTTTTAGTCCTTCTCCCAGGGGATATGACAGTGATATGTTACTTCAAACCACATCGGACAGCCTTCCCCCTCCGTGTGTGACTCAACAAACAGACACTGTCGAGAGAATCGGGGATGCTTTTGTTGTCTGCTCCTGCAGCCACCTCTGCTAGGAAGTGTGCGTATAATTGCTACTTAAAATGAATACTCTGGTCATGTTCTTCCCAGAAGATTTCAATATACTTAAAACTACTGCATCTGATCCCACTGGACTGTTTTTATGCCTGGGAGAAATCAGGAAGTAGCATACAGCATGTGCTTTATTTAAAACAAATAAAAAACCCCACAGAACCAGAGTGGTCGTTCAAAAACAGACCTCGAAAAGGAGACTTTCCTTTCCCAGCAGACCAGGGATGTGTCGGTGTTCATACCTCGCTGGGATGCCTCAGTTCTGACCCGTAGGCTTGTTTCCTTCCTTCGCTCGTTCAGTTCGTGGCATCTCTTGCGATCAGGATGGATTTTGTCACCCAGCCACCACTCGGGCTCACAGGTAGACTGTGGCCACCAACCCCTTTCGCACAGGCTACTGGTGAGCTGTTGCTGTTGGTGACCTTTTAGTCACCACCACCAAAGTGGCTTCTGTGTGATTTAGACCCCCAGAGCTCAAAGGCTCCATAGAGTGTTTCCAGGCCACTGGACAAGCTGCTCAATCTCCTCACACAACCTTTCCATGGAGAACCCAAGAAAACAGTCCAACTAGATTACGCAAAACTGTGAACGATCTTGTGGCTCTTGGCCCTGGGCTGGTCGGGCTTCGAGGAAACGTTGGGGTTTCCCACTGAACTGAGAGAGCAGGAGGAGCTTTAGCGCTTCGGCCGCGTGTGTCTTGGGTTGCACTCTGCCTGTGTTACGAGCACACGCACACACGTCGTGGCTCTGTGTGGAGTGGCACCTTGGAAATGACATCTGAGACACCAAGGGTCTGCAGGCACCTTGATAATCTTCACAGCCAGAGACAGGCCGAGTGGAAATACTTGCCCTGCTTTGCTCGATGACGATGAAGAGCGTGGAATCGCTGGACTCCCACGGGCAGGTGTGGTGCTACCCCAGCAGCCTTATTCTGGGCTTGACAGTAGCTGTGTCATCGCTGCTTTTCCAAGTGCCACAGCAGCAGCTGACCTACCTGTGCTCCAGCCGTGCCTGAGCTGCCAGAGCTATTTCATGCAAAATTACTCTCTAATTAAGTTGCACAGTGGTCGAGCTAGCACAAGCTGTACTGAAAAGGGGATGCCACTTTCCGGTAGGTACCAGAAGCTCAGCATGACGTTAAGCAAATGGAATAAATGCCTTTTAACAGCCCAGTTGCTTGCTGGATTTGACCTTATGCTGCCAGCTATTGTATGTGGGCTAACAGTACCCCGGCTCTCCTATAAACAGGATCCTGGTAGTGACCCCAGTTACAGTAGAGTTATGCCCCAACCATATTACAAAGCTAGTTTTGATTTGAAAGGTAGGCTGGGATGTACAATTACATTTCACAACCTGGCACTGCTCTGTCAGGGTGTTATTACCTGAGGCACCCTGAGGAGCTGGAGAAAAAAATCAAGAGGTAGGAAGTCCATAGATATAGAGATATGTATGTTCAGTTGCCTCCACTGTTACTAGCAGGTGTTAAGTGAGTAATTTCCATGAGGAAAATGTACTTTTTTTGCTGCTGCTCTTGACATTCTGAAACGCAGACTGTTTTATGTAAATTGGAAGAACATTAGATGGAGAATGTATTAAATCTTCTGCTAAATGAAGGAAAAATTGTACTAGGGAGACAGATGATCCGACTGCAAAAACGATTCACCTCGAAATGTGAGGAGATGGGAAAGTGAAAACCATTAATCCGGTAGCATTAGAAGACTTCATGAATTATCTGGGCTGGTTACAACCCAAAATGTAATTAGGTATGGTTGGTTGCTTGAGTAGTCACTTCAGACATCAAAGACTGGGGGAATGGGCAGCACGGAGTGGTTACTAAAGTAGGGGTAGGGAATAGTTTTATCTGGCCCAGTGCCTACATGACCAGTGCCTGTGCCCTGTGCTGCCAGCTGCTCTGCTGCACACCCCCCCCACCTCTCCTGTGTTCCTTTTTTCATTGTAAACCCCTTGCTGAAGCAAAATAAGCCATTATAAAGGCTTCACCTGCTGTAAAAAAAAAAATTGTTCCTTATTTTAACAGTTTAGGGAATTCAGTCTCCCTTAAGTGAAAAAGTAGAAAATGAACTGGTGACACTGGTCTGGTCTCTGAAAATTAAGTGGGATTGCAGCTTCTCACACTGCTCCAACCAAGGACAGCATCCTGCTGTGCTGCATCAGGAGCAGAGAGAACTTCTCCAACCATGGTTTCACATTTTCTGCCCTGTGTTCAAGGATGGGATTAAACTATTTTTGTCATGTTTCGTGGCCTGGCACACGGGGTGTTACTTTATTCAGCCAGAATTGGGACAGAGCCTGAACGTGAGAAGGGATGGGGAAGCCTGCTCCTTTATAGGATTTCTCTGCTTCACATGGGGAATAATCTGTGCCAACACAGTCCCAACTTTGCTATAAAGACTCTCTTCTTTCTTAATGGCCACAAGTCACAGCCTACTACCCATCACAGCTTCCTTGGAGGGGAGCAGAGGGATTGATGAGCTCAGTGTTCCTGCCTAGCAAAATCTTGCTCCATCTCAAAGTTTCTCTTTTTTTTTTTCTCCCCCCTTCACACTTGAAAGGAAGAGGGAGAAAGTGAGAGGGAAGGTACCTGCAGCAGGTGCTCAGAGATCGGATCAAGAGACCGTCTGTCATCGTTGTGTTTAGACTGCCAAATAAAATAATGATTGAAAATGAAGATTAAAATTGGAAATCTTCTTTTATGTCTAATGAAGATCAGTAATCTTGGCATAACATATGGTGCTGCATTCAGCTCCTAGTGCTGTAGGAGTAGTTTGCAGCTGACAGCACATATGTCTGTACAGTATGCTTTAGAAGCCCCAAATTTAGATATTCGATTGAATCAGGAATTTAAAGCTCGAAACGTAAGTGTATTCCTTATCCCCCCTTTCTTCTCCTGCTGTGCCCCCACCCACCCCCAAAAAAGCAGCATGGAAAGTTAAGCATTTCCTGATGCTTTGGAATTCTCTCCTCTGCTCATTCGGAGTGATCCTTTCTCTCGTGCTTCCAACATTCCTTTGGAATAAAAATAAAAAATAAAATAAAACAAACAAAAAAAAAGGCACTTGCATTTCTGTTCTGGGCAACAAAGGACCTCAGAGAACCTCAGGTGCCATCTCAGAGCTCATGATACCTGCCAGGAAAGCCGACTGAGTTGCTAATTTCTCATTCTAGGAAAGAAATCACTGCAACCTCCAAAAAGGGTTGGAGCAGAACGGGTGTGAATTACATGTGCAGTGTGATGCTTGTGCTTCTTCCCTGGCTGATGTGGTGAAATGTTCAGGATGTTTGAGCTTTCCCTTTGCAGAGGATTTATTCATCCAGTTTCCAAACTAATCTCCATACCTTCACCGTGCATAAACCCTTGCTAATTCATCAAAATGTGCAGAGAGTTTTATTCTCCGGGAAGGAAGAATACAGAGTTCTCTCATTAAGGTCTTGATTTGCTCAGATCCCTGCAGGGTAAAATGTCAGACTATTTTTTCTTATGGTATTAGATTTGGTTTGTGTTTCATTACCAGTATCACTTGTATCAAAATTTGGATACAATTTATATGCTGGCATTTGGATTCCAAAGCAGAAGACCATGTGTAAATTAACTAAAATTTATATTAAAAAAAAAAAAAAGAGAGAAAAAGAAAACAATAAGTGGTTTAAACAACACAGAAGTAACACCTCCTTAGTCTGAATCAGAAGTTGGGGACAGCACACATTTGCAAATTCATGTGTATTAGCTCACTCTCCTGAAGGCAAAAAAATCTAGTGAGTAATGGAGAAAAGATAACTGTGCAGCATGGAGCCAAGCTTAGGGATGAGCTTTCAGGACTGCGAAGGTGAATTAGATATGGGGAAATATTTAAAAAAGAAAGATTTGGCTGCAGAGGTCTGCATATTAAGTGCAGATGTGGATCTATTGCAAAG
This sequence comes from Actenoides lindsayi, assembly GCA_025331215.1. Lineage (NCBI taxonomy): Eukaryota > Metazoa > Chordata > Aves > Coraciiformes > Alcedinidae > Actenoides > Actenoides lindsayi. The sequence goes on from WTSP01020912.1 coordinate 14,262, forward strand.
GCAGCTCTAGCTGCACGTTCCAACTTACTCGTTTTGATATGTTAGAGTTTTTCCTCTTTGAATATGCAATAGGGCTGCAGGAGCTTGGGCTGCATTTGCTGTACTCGTTTGCCTGCATCCATCCTTTGCAGAGCTGTGGCACACGTGCTGTGTGCAGTTGTGTGCCAAGATGTGAGATGGCCCCTTTGAACCTGCTTTAATCCTTCCCAAGGGCTCTTCTGCTCCCATCACCCTGCCCTGTGTGCTTAATGCCCCTTTACCCCCTGTCTCTGCAAGCTGGTTTTGCTCTCCTCACGTGTACCTCGCTTAAAATCCTCAGCACCACGTTGGCAAGCCTTTTGGCAAAGGTGCTTTTACCCTTCTACATCAAATGGAGCTCATCTCTCAGCTCCTCTTCCTCAAATAGGGATCCTTGGCCGTGAAAAGCCAAAGCACTGCTTGTGACACCGGCTGCGGAGCCAGTTTGTAATTCCCAACGTGCCTCTGCTCCTATCCAGCCCTTCCCCTTCGCTACCAGGATCAAGGAGGTCATCACCTGGGTCCTTGTTCTCTACCTCTGCTCTCCAAGCTCTGTTGTCATGCTCAAAGTGGTACCTGTCCATCTTGTTGTAGTTAGTCGTGCTAGTCACACACCAGAAAAAAAGAGAGCAAAACAATGATTTATCAAACTGTGTTTCCTTGGTCGCTTACAACTTTGCAATGTCTGTTCTACGACTCTTCTAAAAAGACCAAGCATACTAACAGTTCTTATTATTTCAAGTAAATAACTTGATCAATGTTTAAATAAAACGTGGAAAATTGATTATTCGCTTGAAGAACCCAGACTTTCTGGAAATAGAAGATTAGCTTCCTAGCAGAGCTGTTTTTTGAGACAAAAAAAAAAATAGAGATATATATATCTATAAAAAAAACTGTATGGATCTCTATCAATCAGAAAAGAT
>WTSP01020912.1:15716-77175 GCA_025331215.1 Actenoides lindsayi
AAAACCTGTATGGATCTCTATCAATCAGAAAAGATTTTGGCAAACAGAGTTGAATCTGGAATGAAAAACACACAAAATCATCTTGGAAAGAGGATCCAGAACACTTCGGTGGTATTCCCGGGCCAGTTGGCTCGTTTTTCACGAGCAGTGACAGAAGTGATGCTTTGCCTGCAAGAACCTCTGCAGAACTCCACCTTACTGGCAATTCTTCAACGGCCTTTTCGATACAATAATCGTTTATCATGCAAATAAACCTGTAGGTTTTCCAGCTGATCTTCTAGAACGTTTCAGCAAGGGAGCAGAGAAGTGCCCCGAACCCCCAGATCCCGTGGTTAAGCAGCTCTCAGACAATCTGTGTGGTGAAAGTTGTTTGCTTGGGATATGTGAGAAACTTAAGCAAATTAGGAAAAAATCAAAGGCTTTTTTGTAAAGTGAAAAAGAAGCGAGATGCTTCTTGGCCATATCTCTTTGCTTTATCTCATGCTGGGTTTATTTTTGGAACTCAATTTTTTCATCTTCTGTTCCCCTATCCCCCAGAGTTAATGGTTTCGCTACCTGTGACATAAAAATTGCTTGCTTTTCATAAAGTCATGCTCTGCGAGAGCTGGCTGCTATAATCTGTCTTCCTTTCAGCGCTTATCTGCTCATCTTGGATTCTCCCACTGATCCACCATATCAGGGTCTTAGTACAGTCCAGTGACATATGGCATGTGATGAGGAGACAATTTGTATTGCTGGTGCAATCTCCAGGTGATTGATCCTGGTGATTAAAAACTAAATACAGCTCGGGTGATTTTTGATAACCAAGTTTTACCTTTTCCCTGGCGTTTCCTCGCTGGCTTGTAGGAGGTTAGCTTCCGTTTCTGATGGCTTAGGTGCACAGAGACACGACTTTTTGCTACACAGAAATCACCCCAAAAGAAGATGAGCTTATACTATGGAACCCAACTGCAAAAAGGAAGTATCACTCTGAGTTTCTCTACCTGTTCCCAGTATCACTTTAAAGCTACTGGTGGGTTCCACCTCTTCATTAGCGTGGTGTTCTCGGGTTAGTGTTGTGTGCACGTGAGTCGTCGAGGGGGAATTTCCGTGCACCCCTTGTCCATCATTTGGGCAGTTTTATCTGGGCAAATATTTGTGCTGCCTTTTCTGAAGAGCTCAAGGGGGCTGTCCTTGTAGTGGGGGGCTGAGCTCTCTTAAAAAAACCCAAACCAACCACATTTGGACTCCAGGATATCCCTCCTGGGACCAGTCCTTAACTACCTTGAGTTCTGCTCCAAGTATGGAAAGAATCATCTACAATAGAAGAATTATTGAAAGGTAAATGACCATTTGGGCCAAAACACTGGAGCAGAAACAGCAGCCTGGCTCTCCTCAGAGACCGGAGGATTCTGTGCATGTCTTAATATGGGAGAAGTGGAAATATCATGTGAATGACGTTAAAAGTGTCAGGGAAATAGATGATTGTCTCTGTCTAGATTTAAAGGTCAGGTAATGCAGCTTTCATTAGGGAAAAGTTGGAGGCTCAGACACAGTCATATTTTTTTCCCATGGAAAGTTGTAATTTCATGCCAAATTGTAATTTATTTCTCTCCAGCATATGAAAAAAAATGCTGTTTAATTACATCTACATTTGATAGGATACATCTTTGAAAACAAACCTTGACTTATGAAAACTTGTAAGTTATAATTACACAGCTTGAAAACTTTAACATCTCATAGAGAGGAACCAATCACTGACTTTTTTTTTTTCCCTTTTTCTGAATTTGTATTTGATTTTTAAAAGTGCTTTCAAGTGAAAGTAAAAAAAATCAGCCTCAAGCTGTTGGCATGAGTAGCCCTCCCCTTGAATTAATATTCTTTTCAGATTTTCATAAAGATAGAATAACTTCAAAAAATACGTATTTCTCTCCTGTATATATTTTAGGTTTTTGATACAGTAAGAAATCTCTTATTTTCTTTCTTCTGCACATGACACAGATGTTGGGGGCAAAGGTCTCTCAGGTTTGTAGGCAGGTGTAGGAGGACAGAAAAAAGCCTTTTTCCTCTTAACTGCATCTGCTTGGGAAGGGACCCTGATCAGGTGTAGGGTATCTGGCTAATGCTACCAGCCCTCAAGTCAGTCAAGAACTCTAAATAACCCCCATCTTAGTAATTCTCCTTAAGGGGCAGCAGCTGAGCCTGTTGCTGTGGATTTGGGTGTATCCCCCTCTGGTATTTAGGGAGAGGGAAGAGAGAGAGAGCTCTGCTCTTATCTCTGCAGTTGCTGCTCTGGCACTTCTCAGCCTCTCCGGAGATATGATGGCACCCCAAACCTTCAGAGGTACTGTGAAACTACTGGAAAGCATTGCTGCAGTCTTCTGACAGACTCTTTCTGCTGCTTCATTTATTCTTCTTCCTTTATTCCTTTCACTGTGTCAGTTATTTGGGATTATCTTCTTGTCTTGCAAGTATTTTTATTTTATTTTTTGTATTTGTTTTTTCCCCCTTCTTCTAACCTGACTTTTATGGTGGAAAAGAAACCCACAACCACCCACGTATTTTAGTTGAGGAAGAATTTACTTTTTTTCTGTTGTTTGGGCTCTTCCAGCATTTTTGTGAGCAGCTGCTGCTGCTTGGGGTTCCTGCTCAGCCTGCCCAAGTGAGATGAGATGAACACTACATTGAAATAAAAAAAGCTTGGCTTCCTTCTTAGCCCTTCTTTGGGAACGTGTACTTTATGTTCAATTTTGTTTGCTTCTTTGGTTGCTTTTTTGCCAATATAGATAACCAAAAAAGTGCTACAGTTATTTTGCAGTGCTAGGACTCTGTAAGTCACCCACCGAACTGGAGGGATTAAGCCAAGGATGTGGCTTGGAATAGGGTCAGGGTTATGTGACATGTGTGCGAAGGTCGAGTCCTCTGTACTTGCATTTCTGAAAGCCTGGTTTTGCTCAAAGAAAGTTGCTTTTCTTGTTTGTTTTTAATAAGTAAGTAATGTTCTCATGCTTTACTTCTACCCCCCCACAACTCTCTCATCATGAGTAACCTTAAATGTGCAGAATCTGAGCTTTATAAGCCTGTTTTCCAGCATTCAGTTACAGCTAGTTTCCCATTAATACCCCACCAGTGCAAAAGCAGACATTGCAGTGGTCTCCCAGTGAGTGTGACCTGGGCACAGAGCTTTGGGAGGTCAGAGTGAAGCAATCACTTGTTTTCTAGTTCAAAAAAATTACCATTAGCTGTAAAATACAATCCTGGCTTCTCTTTTATCTTGTTTTTTGCTGCTGCTTGATACTCCTTGGGTGAAGCTGAAGCATGAGAGCTATATATCAAGCAGCTTACCATTGCTAAGGGTCCCCATTTCCACGTTGGCCTGTGTTTCAGGTGGCTGTTGATGCTTTGCCTGGTTGCTCCTTTGTGGAAATGAGATCTGCTGGAGGACCCAACTAAAATTTGAGGGGAATAAAGGGGGCCCCCAGATCTGCATGGCTGTGGATTCTGAGCAGGAGCAAGTAGACCGTGTTTAGATTTTTTGTGATAAGCTGCATCTGCTCCTTGTGTGTTTGTTGTAATAGCAGGAAGTGAATTGGAAACGTTTCCCGGAGTGTTACTAATTCAAACATATTTTATTAGATGAGGAGAAAGCATGGCAAGCTTAAGCACAAAAAGGAAAAGGGGGGGAAAATGCTGCCTGATTCTTAGATATAGTTGTGAAAGATGCCATAGAAATTAGATATGGATACTGAATTTAATGTAATATGGTCCTTTGTAATCTAATTACATAAGCATCACTAGGGTTTGTTTTCTAAATGGAACTATGGGGAGGACTTGGGGGGAAAAAAAGTATTTAAGTCAGCATAAGATATAAAAGCAATTTCCTTTAAATGGGAAAAACAAGAAATGGCAGCACTATGTATTCAGTCAACCTAATAAATCATGTTGTATTGAATGCTCCAGATCTGAGCGGTGACATTGAGCACTGGAGACTTTCCAGGAATCAGCAGTAGCTAAATGGTGCAAATGGGCAAGAGATCAGCCTTTTGTTTCTTGTCCAGTTTAAAGGCAGTCCCTTGGAAATAAGAAAATAACGGGGTTTCCCTGGCCCATGTTGGATCTCCAGTATTCATCTAAACACAGAGATATTTTTTATTATTATTTTTTCTCAGTTAAACCCCTCAAAAAGGAAAGAAAAATTGGCAGCATTTGAGCAATACAGTTCCCAGCTACAATACAGATTCCAGGCACAATGTGAGTTGTAGAAGACCTGTTTTGAAGGGAGGAAAGGAATGAGCTCCGTGAATCTGGGGGCATCTACTTTGTGGTCTGTGAAGCCCAGGGCTCTTCCCGCTGTATCTCACCTTCCAACTGGTGCTGCCCGTCCAGTTGGAAGTTTGCACTGTTATAAATTGATTGGCATTTCCCGTTGCTGTCTCCGGGCTGTGGATGTGGTCCATGTGAAGCAGATGACTGCTGCTTCTTGGAGACCCAGTGGCACAAGATCTCCCCTAGGCTTCCATTGATGACCTTGTCCTTGCAAGCCCAGGAGAACGTCTCGTGGCAGTTGGCCAACCTTGGGAGTTGTACGGAGCCGGCCGCGCTTGCTGGTGTTTCCATGGCCTGTGGAATGGGACCGCGTTTCCTGTTGCAATCCCCTCTCTTGGCAAAGCATCTGTGGCTTTGCAAGCTTCTGATCTGAGCCCTGGTTGTACTGGGAAGTAGCAATGCTACTGGAGAAGCTGGCGTGACCCAGCGAGCCATGGTGTTTTAACTGCGATGCCATTTAGACTTGCTACAGAAGGGATTAAACATTAGTTGAAGCGTCAGAGCTAGTGCTTGAAACCTTGTCTGCCTTAACTCCTGGCAAGAGTTGCCCTGCTGGCAGCAATGACTTGAATTGACTGAATTTTCTGAGTGTCAGGTTTAGCCACAATGCAGAAGTCTGAAGGGAAGAAAACATCTGTACTGGAACTGAGGTGCGGTGCTTCGTCTGCACTGAGGCATGAGTGACAATTTTTCTTTCACAGATCTGGAAGCGTTGATTAAAAATGAAAAAGGAGGAGGTGAGAGGGGAGGAGAAGCTCGAATCTAAAAGTTGAGGACTTCTTGGAAATACCTGTTTGGATGTGTGGAGAAAAAGATTTGGGGGGGGTGCATGTGTAAGAGGTATCTCCAGACATGAAATATTTGAATTTTTTTCAACCCCTGTGGGGAAACTCCAGTGGCAAACACCAGTCTCGAGATGTGGAGACAAGAAGTCCAGATGGTCCTGTGTGAACAGTAACAAAGTCTTGAAACATGGTCTCTGTCCTGGTGTGAAGTGATATTTACTATATATATATATTTGTGAGGACAGGTTTTTTAAATCATTTTTATTATTATTTTTCCACTGATAAAGCCTTTAAAGTTTTGAAATTGTCTCCATGTGGCATGAGGAAACTTCACAGGTGGCTTCTGCCCTCCCTCCGAGCGCTTGTAGAACACAAGCTTGTTTTCTGCCTGGTTCCACAGAAATGGCTCCAAGATTTTTGTTGAGTTGGGATTCTGTTGGAGGAGTAGAGGGATGGGAGTTTTGGGGGAGGTTTTTTTACTGTATTTTAGGTTGACTTTAGTGTGAGAATGGCTGGTTGATGGTAAAGTCAGCGTTTTTGGGTTTTACTGAAGAGTTCCTGTAGTCCATCTTCAATGACATCATCAGCGCTGGGAGGCAACGTTGCACACTAAGAAGTTGCAATATCATCGTGCTTGCTTTGGTTGTTTTGGCTTAGTGGTTGAATTTACATCTAACTCATCACTTGAATGTTTAGTCCTATAAACTGTTTGATATCAATTACGTGTTTTGCTAACAAACTAGATGGATTTGATGTGGTATAATACACGAGTACTTGTCCCAAGGTAAGGACAAAACCACAACCCAGGAGACACATGCTGCAGCTATGCAAAGATGATGTAGTTCTGGGAAATGAAAGTGAAATCAGTAATGTCATTCTAGATAGTTCTGTAGTGTCTTAATGTCAGCATTAGTGTTTGTTCAAAGGCTATCTTAACTGAAAAGGCTGCAATACCAGGATGTAAGGGAGCTCCTTTGATTCAGCTGTTGGTGTTTGAGGCAGAAAACAGAAGAAAGCCTGTTGGCTTCGGGAAGCTTTTCATTGAATCAAATCAGTTTGATTCTAAACTGCAAATTTCATATAAATGAAGTAAATTGTGGTATTTAATATCACAACGTGAATCTTCTGCGTACCATTGACAGGCACTGCAACTTGTTGTACAAGATAGCACAGCAGTTATTTACAGAAAACATGGCAATAAAACCAAGGGGCTTCTCTTACATTTTCTGTCCTGTTTTAAATTATTTCTGTTTTAGAAACAAAAGCAAAAGATATGTTGAGAATTGCTGTGAGGAAACACCACCCCACCACCCCCCTTTTAACACCCCCCAAGTCCTTCTCCCTTTAAGACTATTGATGAGAAACTCTTTGGAATATTCATGAGTACTGCTGAGGAACTGCAGCAGAGGCAGATTTAATAATTAATGCAGAGGAATTATTTATTTCACTAATATATTGTAAAGCTTTGTTATTTCAGTAATGAAAACCAGTCTTGATGGTGCTGGAGCATTGAAAACACAAAGAAAGATGAAAACAGTCACTGAGATTTGTTTATCATATGAATATGTGGGCTTAATATTTTTAAATTCAATGTTAAAGCTTTTTAATATATATTCATTACCTCCATATTGTTTGAGTGGATGTAATGAGATGTTAAAAAGGATGCTCCATATAAAACTCATCTGTTTTTCACCCTCCTTGGCTCTGTCACAGAGAAGGTGTTATCCTGTCTCTCTGTAAGGTTACTCATATTTACTCTGGGGTGAAAACAAGGGAATCCTTGTACCCAAAACAACTGCTTTCAAGTGATTTTTATCTTGCATGAAGGAGAACTTAGGTTTGGACTTCTGCAGGCATTGACAGGAACTTGCAAAGCTCTGACATTTGTCCAGTAGCAGAGAGTTATTGAATCTGATAAATGATTAATACTGCCCCAAAAAGAAGAAAGAGCTTTTGCTATTCACAGAGCTTCAAGAAAGGAAATTAAACAGCCACAGGGAAGACACCCAATTAAAACTATCTGCCAGCTGTTCCTTTTTTCCCCCATGTAAAAATAGCTGCATTTCCAATATAGCAAGAAGAAAGTTTGAGTCTGAGCACGTACAGTCCAACTGATTATTGGCCATCAGGTTTCAGTATCTTTTCTAACAGTGGGTGGGAGCAGCTTAACGGCTTCTTAATGGACCGGTGTCTTGTTCTCATTTATTTCTACAGGTGTTGTGTACTCTCTGTATTTTATTATGCGTGTCTGTGCTAAATGGCTTTCCCAGGCCTGAGAGATGGAAACCAGGGAGACAGGTACATTCCCAAACAGAAGGATGCAGAATCGAGGAAATTTTATCTTTCCATTTGCTATTTAGACCAAAACTCTTTCTGGAAGAAAGTAATGAGCAGGAGATGATTTTGCAGTGCCAGTTGTGAAATGGAGGATGTGAGTGGCAAACTCGGAGGTTTTGAAGTTTCATTTTCAGAACAGGAGAACCATTTGTTTGATCAGAAATGCAGGGGAAGGAGAAACTACCAACAGATTTTCATAGGATGTAGGAAAAAAACCATCTTGAACTTAACGCGTCTATGGATTTACTATGTCATCCTGCTTACCTGTGTATGTACAACATATAAATAAGTATTTGCACTTTTTTTTGTTAGCTCGGAAGTAATTTTGAAAGTTCCAGTGGTTAGCAGTATATATCTAGATGCTCCCTGGAGCCTTCTCAGCGTGTTATTGCAGCAAGAGCTCTTCAGTGCCTGCAAAAGATGCACGGTGCATCCACCCACCAAAGAGCACTTGTGCCCCGGCCAAGCAGTTGATCACAAATAGTTCTGTGAACAATCTCAGTTAATGCATAAGCTTGTTATCCGTATTCATGTCTTCATCTTCTGATGGCCCTTCAGCACTGCTTATTGCAGCCTATTTTGGGAGCTGCTGAAGATCATTTGGGGAAAGGAAGAACACGACTATTCCCCGGTGCTGTCTCAGCTGGCAGCGTATGGGCTCTTCCATAAAGGAAGAAGCCACAGAGGTGGTCTAGCTCAGTGAAAACGTGGTTTGAGCTTGTAATGCCAGTGAACTCGAGGCACGTTTTTGCTGTACCCCAAACTATACTACAGTTTTGGAAAAACCAGGGCTGTGCTGCTGTTGGGTCGTAGTTGGAGCCTGTGCTGCGTGTGACGGTGTAAGGGGCATATTGTGTTGGCTCCCTAAACCTGCAATTAGGGATCAAAGGAATCCTGGCTCGTCTGTGGATTCAAAGAAGTGACCACTGAAGTCTTGAAGAGTTTATAAAACATCGCCTGATAATGTTTCTACTGGACTTCCTGGGCTCGGTAAATATTTCATAACAAGATGCTTGCTTTGTGTACGCGTCAGCTGCTTTTGGCATATGCCACAGACAGTTGTGGGTCCCCCAGGAGCCCCAGGAAATAGCACAGAGAACAACAGAAACACAACCAAGGTTCCCCAGCCTGGATTGAGCCCTGGATTACCCGAGCTCACTGGCTGTTAATGCATCACCAGCTTGTTTAGAGGTAAGACTGGTGGTGTTGCAACACGCTGCGTGTACTTGGGGTAAAGATACCCTGAAGATCTGTGCTGTTAGAGCCTCAAATAGAGGGCTGCACTTCCCCTCTCTATTGATGGCACTTAGTGATGTACTTTACGTTTGTTTTACACTGTATTGGTTTCTGTGGGGGGAAAAAACATTGTGTATTTGAGTGCAGAGAGATCTGGTATCTTCACAGCAGAAACAGGTATGGCTTTGGCATGCCACACTCTGCCCTCTTTTCTGTCACAGGAAAAAAAGGCATCGTCATCTCCTTCCATTCCTTTCACAACTAATAGTCTGCCTCCTTATTTATAGCAATCCTTTAGCCAAATTACTGTACTTTCATAAGCTTAAAACTATTATGCGAACCGTTTTCAGATACTTGCTGTTCTCAGATGTCTGCTCCTGTGACTGTGCCAAACTCCAGCTATTGAACTCAGCAGGACTAGATGAGCACAACATGGGCAGTTATTACAGCCTCCCGCACGACTCCCAGGCTGACACTGAGCATCAGTCAAGGGGAAATAGAAAGAGCCCCAGCACAGCCCCAGAGATCCCTTCAAAAACTGCTCTTGTCAATGTATGTAGTAATAACCTGGGGAGAAAAAAAATATTATCATTAAGGTAAAAACTGGAAGAATTCTATTTGCATCTCGGCTTGTTAGGAGTAGCTTGGACCTTGGAAAGCATCGTGAGGACAAAACTAAGCTTGAATTAGCAGTAAAATTGTAGATGAAGTACAAGCTGGAGTGGCTTTACACTTGACAGCCAGGTTTACACCTAGCTCACACCCTGCCCAGAAAAGCCAGCAGACCCCCTGGAGAAGAACTAGTGTCAGGCAACATTTGCATGGTTAAACAATCTGTGTTACTATAGCTTAGTAGGTTTACCCACCTTCTTGTCCCCAACCAGCCTCAGGAGATGTTTCCCCTGCTGTGGTAATGTCAAGCTCAGAAACTACTCATTTTGTAGAAAACCCTGCAAGGGCACCAAGAATTGGGGCTGGCTTCCAGCAGCAACCCTGTAGTCCAGATGAAATCCTGATGCTTGGGAAGATCTCTCTGGCACAGAGGGAGATTCTCCTTGCTCATCCCTCCTCCCTTTTGCGACTCGTGTCAAGCTGACTCTGTGTGTGGCCTCTCTGAAGGATGGAAATCACTTCAGGAGGAAGGAACAAGTTGAATGATTGCACTTTTAGTACACTTTTTCTTTGGCAAACTAAAAATTAGGTTGTTAAAAGACAATGTTATTAACCCCGAATGATGAAGAAAAATCTTATCAGTTATGACATTCACCGGGAATTCTTGTTTCTTATCTCTTCTGCTAGCAAATGCAAAGGCCTGTGGAAGTGTCTCCTCTTACTCTGGAGGCAGTAGTGATCTTGTCTCCAGTGATGTTGCAGTCACCTCAGTTCCCTCTCTGACTTTGACCTGAGTCTCTAACAGATCCTGAGACTGCCTTTCCTAATTTTACTAATTATCATGCAGAAAATTGTATTTCAATGTAATGACCTTTTTTCTTACTATTTTATACCACCTTGGTGGTTAACAATCCTACCCCAGCACCTTTTATTTTATGAATGTTCCCTCTGCTTTCATACCCGTTAGTTATGACCTTGAAATTAATTTGTTTTTACCCCACAGACTGCAAAGTCAGAGCCAACTCTTACAGCTGAAGTTCTTGAATAAAATATGATAGAATTAGCAATGTAATGTAAATCCTGCCCTCTATCCTAGTGGATCCCAGCCTATATCCTGGGATATAATCTGATAACCTGGATCATATTAGTCAGTCCTATTGCTAAATATATTGCCTACCTGACTGCTCTTCACATTAATATTAAAAACCCCTCCTTTTTTCAAAGCAATGTAACTTCTGCCTACTCTGTGTTGCCACGCTCTCACTTAACTGAGTCTCCCTTCTTTAGGTGATAAAAGATTAATTTATCTTGGTGCTTCTTTCTGCCTCTTCTGCTTCTATCTTCTCAGCTCAAACTTCTCCACGGTCAAGTCATACTAAGTCCTGTAATATTAAACCCAAAAACTCATTATGTGGGTTTTGACTCACCTGAAGGTTGGTGGTTAGGTTTGGTCAGTAAATACCTTTGTTCAAGCAAACTGTGTAATAGTTCTAGTTAGGGGGAAAAAAACAAATAGTACAACAAGTGGAAATTACTGTCTTATAAAACGTTTGTGTCAATGCCCTAGAATTGGCATTAATCTAAATAAGTTTAATAATGGTGCTGAACTATCCTGGGGGGGGGAGGGAAAGCAACCACTGTGGAAGTAACTGAAGAGGCAGGGCAGGGAAAGAACATCACTTTGTGGATAGTTAATAACTTGTCTATTAGGTTCGCAGTGCAGATGATGGTTTTCCTTAGAGTTATATTACTGCTGGAAACAGTAAATATTCAAGTTTCTGCATTCCCCCCCCCCCTTTTTTTTTTTTAAATTGGATGTCATTTTTATATAATAGAAGTTTTATGACAGGCATGTTTGGTAATAACATGTTTTTAGGTAACCATGATGAAACTAATACCTCTCCAAGCACTCTGTAATTTCAGGATGTGTGATAAAAGCGATGTATTTTAGATCTAAACCCAAGATCTAAACACTGCAAAAAATACCTTTTCTTTTTTAATTGACAACCGTGTCTAGTGTGGACGTGTTTTTATATCTCATGAGCATTTAAATGCTATGTTCCCATTTCCCCAAAGACTACCAGTTTCTTTTTAAGAGCTATTTAGCACTAGCCTACCTTTAAGGATAAGAAGATAATACAATATATAAATAGTTCTCACTGTTTATCCAAGACTTTTAAGCTTTTACTGGGTTTCCCAGTGCAGGTAGAGGATGCTGTAGCGTCCTGGGGACATAAAAGGAGGTATTGGGAAGCTGGAGTGGGTTGCCTGGGTCAGGCAAGAGTGGAAGTCCTTCCCTCCTGGCTGGGCTGTTTCAATGCAGCTAGTCCCCCGTGCAGAAGCTACAAATGTAAATCCAGCTCTAGACTTAAAGATGTTAAACTGAGAATTAATATGTGGGAAGAAAGACTGTAAGGGGATTTTTATTTTTTTATTCATGTGAACTAAATCCTGCATGCAGTGGCTGATCCAGCTTGATACCCTTAGCAGAAGGGCTGCTGAACAAGCACACTCACTCTTGAGACGTTTCTAAAGCCATTTAATTTTATCACCGTGCCCATGGAATTAAAGGCCAGGGGGACAACCATCAGCTGCTGCTTGTCTGAGTGGGAGCATCGCCAAGAATTCCATCCCACCGCAGCCCGTCTGAGCTCTGGGAAGATGTGTCAGCTTAAAGGTGAAAAGGGTTTTATCCAAAAGCACGTGTGTGTGTGTCACGGTGTGAGGTTTGGGGGGTTATTATGATTTTTGTAATGCTTCAGGACTGGGAAGGGAAGAAGGGCTGCTTCTTGCTGGCATCAGGGCATTGACAAGCCATCAGCAGCAGGAACAATAGCTCCAGCACCTCTGCGAGGCTTTTCAGCCTTGAAGTGCTTTACGCACGTCGCTTAATGTTATTCACCTCTCTTGATTCAGCAACCCTTAATTTTCCTCGCCTTAAGAAAGGGGAACAATTACCCCGCTGTGATTGACAGTTTATTCAGAGTTAGAATTATCGGTACAAAGAGGGAGCTGTGGGTTGGGGTTACTTAACTAAACCCCTCCAATCAGGGTGGAGTGAGTGGGCTGGCAGTGCCAGGGCGGCTCGCTGGCAGCCGCAGCCAGACGTGACGGTGCTGCCACAGAGGCAGTTGGCAGTGGCTGCTGAAGAGAGGTTTTAATGCTGTTCCCGACTCGCAGAGTTCAAATAGGAATTGTCACTGGCTGGTTTGTTGTTGCTTTGTTTTCTTGATAATGAGCCAACGCCGCTGTATTTCAAGTAGGCAACGCGGGCCGGCCACGCGTCGTAGAATCATAGACTGGTTTGGGTTGGAAGGGATCTGTTAAAGGTCATCCGGTCCAACCCCCCTGCAGGGAGCAGGGCCATCCGCAACTAGAGCAGGGTGCTCAGAGCCCCGGCCAACCTCCCCTGCAATGGTGCCAGGGATGGGGCAGCCACCACCTCTCTGGGCAGCCTGGGCCAGGCTCTCACCACCTGCAAGTGTAAAAAAAATCTCTTCCTTCTCTCCAGTCTAAATCTCCCTCTTTTAGTTTAAAACCATCACCTCTTATCCTGTTGCAACAGAACCTGATTTAAAAAAAAAAACCAAAATGTTTTTATGTCTTTACATATTGAGTTCAACTCTGGGTGTGAACTTAATTTGAACAGAGCACTCCTAAAGATAACTGTGAGCTTAAGAACGTAACTGCTGTCCCGGGGCCAAGCGTGCACGCACCAGTCTGAGTCAACAGGGAAAAGGAGCGTGCAAATATCTGATGCTCTTTGTTAGTAAGGGTCTTGGGAAATTCAGGAGACTGAGAATATTTCTGTAGGGTTGTGCTGTTCTGTTTTTTGTTGTTTAAACCATCCGACAGCGGAGTGCAGGCCAGAAGTCCCACTAAGAAATGTGGGACATTCAGGACTGAATGAGGCTTTTGTGTTAAACTGTACGAGCAGATATCTGGTTATTTTGTTGGGTTTGGGGTTTTGGGTTGGGTTTGGTTTTTTAAACTGTAAGCTGAGTTTATATTCAGCTGTAATATTGGACCTTGACCATTCAAACCAGTGAATTCTTAGTCATTTCTGTCAGTTCCTCCTACAGTAACTTCTCCCTATCCCTTGCCTTAACTTTTCCCCTGCAGGTTTCATCCATAAAGGTTCCTGCAGGAAAAATGATCAACAGTGTGGCTCAAATGTTTCTTGGCAGCATTCTCCCCCCCCCAGTTTTGCAAGAGGCAGTATTTTTCTACCACGTCATGAAAATTCAGGTCATTGATTGATTACATCTCTGAAAGAACTCGAATTCTGCTCGATCAGCATGAGGGAGAGAAGATGGTTATGGGCAGAGCGTTGCCTTGTGCATGTTCAAAGCTCCTCACGGAAACAGAAGTTAACTTGATATGACACAATGCTTTGCTCTAGTGAAAGTTTGGTTTGGCACAGAGATGGGGTTTGACTCTCATGGGGCCAGAGAGGAGAGAAGGAAGTTCTTCCAGTATAAGGAAATATGCGTGGCAGCTATGTAACCATGAAAAATTGATTTTGCTCTCAATATTTAATACATAATTAGAAAGGAATCTACCTCAGAGACTCTGGTTCCCAAGTGGGAAGACTGAAACAATGAAGACTAATCATTTTATTCCAATAAGAAAATCAAGGTGCTCTGCAGAGCCAGATGGAGCATACTTCTTGATAGAGTGATAATTAATATTTCATGCTTTATTTTCCCATCACTTAAATTTATCACTGAGTTCCATTCATTAAAAATACCAGGTATCTCTCTGAACCATATAATTTGCCCAGAGGGATTACTAACCTCATTTTCCAATGAGAAGATGGAGGTTGTCAGGAATAGTCAATGGCTGGCCAAAGCCACAGTAACAGCTCTGGTCACCCAAATGGCAATATTGGTGTTTCCTCAGTTCACTTCTTTTTCAGCCTCCTCAAACCTGCTCAGTAGTGTCCTGAAAAGGAAGCAGATGTGAGTGGAGTTCATTCTTTCAAGAATATGCTGAACCTGTGAGTTTATTTGCTTTTTAAATTTTTTGGCATTTAAATTTGCTCATCAGAAGGCTTTTTATCAAAAGACAACATATCCTGCACTCCACCACTTTCATGTCTTTGATTCTAGTTGATAAAATGGTTTGCTGCTTTCCTCTCTTAATAGCAGTACACTTAATGCAGTTTATCTTTGTGCTTCATCACCATCTTTATTTAACCTCAACTGGCAACTAAGCCCCAGGCAGCCCCTTGCTCTCTCCCCTCTGGTGGGATGGAGGAGAGGATCAGGAAAGTAAAAGTCACAAAACTCGTGGGCTGAGATAGAGTGGAATAGGTAAAGCAAGAGCTGTGCACAAGGAATTCCTTCAGCCCTTCCCATAGTGTTCTTCTCACTCTTCTGCAAGCCTAAGACATCGATACGAACTATATATGGAGAAATAAAAACTGAGGAAAAGTTGCCCCATGAGATAAATCTGAACTTTTCACTATTAAAAATAGTTTGTAGATGGTACCCACTTAAAGTCGCTTTCTGGTGATGGAAATAATGGTAGTGTGCTGCTGCTCATTTTACAGCCTTCCTTATGACAAGTTAGAGAAACCATTAGAGTCGTCTCAAATTATTATTTTATTGCTAGCTATTCTACTGTTCATTAATAATCTGAAGCTTCCTGCCATGAAGAAATACTTTAATTTTAAGAAAATGTCAAAGGAATGAAATTTGAAGCGATTCTTTTACCAGAGCTGCCTTTCTACACGGCAGTTGACAAATGTGACCGTGGGTTAATTTTATTTTTTTTCTTCCTTATCTACGTGGAAGTTAAAGCCATTCATGAATATCTGGGGAGATTATCCTCATTTAGGGCATTTAATTTCTTCAAATTCAGAACACTCTTTAAAAAATGATCACTTGCTCCGTAGTACAGCTGAGGTTTTAAATATAGCCTGTGTATTTCTGCATTTTCTATGAACACGCTCTTCTGTGCCTTAGCATTTCCAACCTGCAGGCACAGAACAGGACTGCAAAGGTCATTTGTGTATAATCTTCTCATTAGGTACCTTGCAACGTGGTGTCAGTCGGGAATCCTGCCCCCACAGATTTCAGCTGGCACCCTGAGAGGAGTCATTTGCCTGCCACTGTGTCGTAGGTGCTAAACTAAATTGCAGTGTTGAGTGTGGTTGCTTCCAGTTAAGCCTAGATAATGGGAAATGAGCTCTGTCTCAGAAATAAAATAGTAATAATCATAATTAAAAAGCCCCAAACCCTAACTTATTATCCTCTAAATGACTTAAGCTTGCGGTTGTGCTAGGATTATAACCAAGATTTTTTGAATCCCCCTTTTTTTTCCTCCCTTCTTTCCCCTGAGGTCTGTAAGGCTGAGGTCTGGCTTTGCAGAACCTTGGTTGCTGCACTGGTGCTGCCCTTGGTAGCTGCTAAACAGACAAAACCAGAGGTGGTTTGAGGAGAGGGGGGTTGGTGGTGTCGGGTTGTCTTTAAAATGGAACTGATCAGAAGACAGCAATTCTGTGGCTATTGTAAGACTTAAGAATTTTGCTTTTTTTCCCTTTTATTTCTGCCCTGAGCAATCCCTTTGTAGTGTTCCTGCCTGGTTTGAAAACATCAGTCACTTTCCCTTCTTCCACAAAATGTAGCTGGAGAACTTGAACTACCCAATCTGAATGCTGCTGTGTCTTCACTGTATGATCCAATGGCAGAAGCATTTAATCTGAAGTTACTGATGGTCTCTGGTCTGTAATTCTAAAATACTTGCCTATGAAAAGGCAATAATTGCACATCAAAAGCAAAGGAGAGAGATGCAGTTTGGCTGCCTGATTTTAGTGCAACACGTTCTCTGAAACAGATCTTTAATGGCTGGAATCTAGCCTGAGAGTAGTTTAGATGTTTTGAACCCTTAGTTGCAGGTATCATTCTAAAAATAATTGACCTCTTTTCTACTGTTCTCTTATACTAAAATTTACTGATACTCTCCCATCTTTCTACCTTGTGTTATTAAAATAAAAGCTAGAAGAGTAGAAGATAAAGAAAATATGTTCGTTGTGTTGCTCAGTAAAAGATTTCTACGTCCACAGCCAGATAACTTTAGTTGGCAAATCTAGAAATCCAAGCAGTGTCTCCTTATAGTTGAACTAATTCCAAACCATACATTTGCAAAATGCCTGTAACTTTTTTTTTTTGAGATGCCTACTGAGCAATAAGCTGGGTTACAAGCAAGACAGCCAATGTACTGGTTTAGTTCCCTTGTTTGTTGGCTGTCACTGCGAGGAAATGCTGCAGCCCTGATGTCTTGTCTCCTTCAACTGTGAACAGTGAAACCAGGTACATTTTGATTTTTAAATATTGAAAAGAAAAACAGTGTTTCCTCTGCACTTAGGTTTTCATAATAATGGCATTGGAAAGTAATACCATTGTAATTTTAAGATGGTTTTTTGGTTTTAAATCCTGCCAGTCTTGAAGTGTGACCTCCTCAAACAATATATATGGGAGATCTTAGTTTCCCTTTCAAGCCTGAAGGGACTGATAAATCCATGCTCACATCTGGCTATCATGTGGGACTGGGAAGTGAGGTCTGGGAACTCTAAACAGTGACTAATACAACGAATACGAGGATTTAAAATTTCTCCCCAGGTTGAAAACTTCAGAACACTGCCATTTCCCACATACCCAGTGTTTAAAAACAGCGTTGTGCATCCCTGGGAGTTGAAAGCCTTGGCAGCTGGGAGATTGCATCCTCCTCGACAGGCTGGGAAGGAGCTGTCAAGTGATGTGGTGTAAGTGTGTTTCCAAAGAGGAGGTCTCTGCGTGGAACCTCTCCACGGGTTGCTCCTGCCCTGGCTGAGAGTTGTGTCAGAGCAGGGATTCTCAGCCTCTTGTTTGACAAGAGGGAGGAAATATCTCACACCCATGACTGGGGAGAGTAAATGAGCAATGCTCTCTCTAGCATTTACTATAATTACAAAAAAAAAATAAATCCAACACTAATCCAAAAAACTCCAAACAGTGGCTTCTACCTCTGCCTGCCTTTTTTTATCTGTGAAATACAAAACACCAAGTTACAGGAAAACATCATGAAATATGAATTGCAAAGTATGTCAAGAAGAATAAAGCATTTATAGACCCTAGAAATAACCCTGAGCATGAAGTCTATCACTATAAATAAATCGAGGGGTGTTTTTCTTAAACCTAAATTTTAAGAAGGACAGAGAGGTGGGGAATGCTGCCAAATTTTTCCATTTTCTTTGCCTGAAGTTAGGTATTTAAGAGCCATATCCACTGGGCTGCTTGCTGGAAGTTTCCAGCTGTGCAACCCTCATCAGTTTGGTCAAATGTACAATTTCAGTGTGTGGTGCCATCCAAAACTTACTTTACTTGGACAGAGGGGTGTCCTGCCTGGCAAGGGCTTTATCACAAGCTTCATAAAGCTTTCCTGGAGTTATCATTCCCTGGGGTGAAGCTAAATCATGTTCCGAAGAGGAACAAATCTCTGGAGAGGGATGAGCACCTATCTGTTATCTTAAACTGGACTTTTTACTGAGAAAATGTATTTATTTTTCAGGTTGAAGGAGATGGCATAATCTCCCTAGAAGTATTGGTCTGTGTGACATTTAGTAAGGGACTATCTTAGTATTAATTAAATGTACTGGACAGAGTTAATCTTGTGCATTATTGCCATGATAGAGGCCTTGAGTAATAGTGGTGTTTTCTTTGTGTTGTGTCATAGTTTAGGTCATGTTCACTGACCTTCCTCTAAACCAATTATAAGCTAATCATATGTATTAAAGAAATTCTGTATTGTAATGTGCTCCTGCCCTGCTGGGTTCATTACTCATTTCTGAGTCTCAACATGAAATACTTTTGTAATATTCCTATTTATCAGAAGGCTGTGAAACATCTTTTATTTTCTGTGTAGACTTTTTTTTTTACACGTGCTCATTTATAGTTTTCTTTGGCACAGTGAGAAATCTTCCCATGTAACAGCAAGAAATGCACTTGTTCAAGAAACGAGTGCAGTTGGTTGTTACCTGTAGATATGATGTGCAGAAGCAGCTTGCTGTACTGGTTGGATGTAAAATAGTTTTAGCATCACTGAGATTTTTCTCACCCTATCTAAGCCAAGGACGAGGCTAAATCCCAGCCCTTACTGGTTTTAAGGGAAACAGCAGTGCCTTAGCACGGCCTTAAATAATAATGTCACTAAAAAAAAAAGCAATGCCATGGATTAATTAAGACCTAATTTTAAGGTATACCCATGGAGAGAAGCTTTCTCCTCAGCTGTACAATTGCTCAGGTTGTCTGAGCACGAGGGAACTGGGTCAGACTGGGACAGAAATGCAGTTGGCAGGAGGAGCCTGGAGTAGCACTGCCCACACCAACTGGCTACGTAGGTTTGGGGGGGAGAAGGAGATGGACACAAAAGCACCTGAAAGTTTTCTAAGAGTGTCTGGTAAACATGCTGCCACATTCAGTGGTTCTGCAGAAACTCATCTTAAATAGTCAAAATTAAAAAGCAATAAGAAAAGAGGGGCTGTGTCTGTCAGGGCAGCAGCAGCAAAGGGTGTGACAGATCAGCTTAAGTTTAACGAGTTACTGAGAAACTCCTGGGCTGGTTATAGCAGAGCTTCAACATTGCTGAAACACAAATCCTATCCTGTTATTAATATTTCAGTCATTCTCACCAGGAACAGGTCTTAATTTTTCAGCGGTGCAGCGGCGGAATAGCAGAATCTATTAAACCCTCACTTTCGTCAAATCCTGCCAAAGAAAACCTGAAAGACTTTGGAGAAATTGGCCTCTTAAATTTATAGCAAATACCAGTGAGAGGAAATTGGCCTCTCTAGTGCCATACACGTTAAATGTGTTATGAATCAAAGTCACTAGTAGCTTCTTTTGGAAACGTGAAAAATGCTGCTATAATACTGAGCTTAGTAAAAAAAAAAGAATTAAGTTGTAAAGATCCCTGCCCAGGAGGAGGGGGTATTGAGTGAATGCTTTGCTGAGTCAGGTTGTACAAATACTCACCAGGGCAGCAATGGGTTGGAATGAACTCTTGAGGAATCCTCATAAATTGCCATCGATTTTCAAACTAAATTTTGGGTGGACTTCACTTTGCTGGAGCATCCTCAGCAGAGGTTATGCCCCTGAATTTCAGTCTTTGCAGAGAGTGTTGCCTTCAGTGATTTGTGTTCTGATACCATGTGTTGCAGTGAAAAAAATAGCCCAGGCAATGAATCCTCCACATTTGTGACTATTGAGAGTATCGCAGAGAGAGCTGACAGGCTAAGGCAGTGCTTGTGCTGTGGTGCTAATCCTAAAGGCTCAATACAATAAATAATAATAAAAAACACACAAAAAATAGTCCCAGCCTTCTCTTTCTTTGTCCTGGTCAACCTGTTCCAGGCCTTGCCAACCCTTTCAGGGAAGAATTTTTGCTGATGTCCAACCTAAACCTCCCCTGGTGCAATTTGAGTCTGTTTCTTCTTGTCCTGTTGCTTGTTCCTTGGGAGCAGAGCCCAACCCCTCCTGTCAGGGAGTTGTTGAAAGTGAGATGATCTCCCCTGAGCCTCCTTTTCTCCAGGCTGAACAAGCCCAGGTCCCTCAGCTGCTCCTCACCAGGCTTGTGCTCTATTCCCTTCCCCAGCTTTGTCACCCTTCTCTGCACGTGCTCCAGCCCCTCACTGTACTTGGAGCGAGGGGCCCAGAACTGAATCCAGTGTTTGAGGTACAGCCTCCTCAGTGCCCAGTCCAGGGGGACGATCGTTTCCTGCTGGCCACGCTATTGGTGACACTAAGCCAGGATGCTGTTGGTCTTCTTGGCCACCTGGGCTCATCTTTAGCTGGCTGTTGACCAACACCCCCAGCTCCTTTTCTGCGAAGCAGCTCCCCAGCCACGGAGAGCTCAGGGAGAGGTTCAGTAGCTTTCTCAGTCCTGCTTCCATCATGAATAAGGTGGGGTATTTTTGGGACAACCCCCCCAGCACTTAAGATAACCAGTTACATTTCTGCTGCAGGTATTAAGCAAAGAAAGTTAATAGGAAATATTTGCTTCCTGCTCAGAAAAATACTTGGCGGTTGCTGCAGTTTCTCGCTGACGCAAACCCCACAGTTCTTAAAATTTCTTTCTATTTTTAGTGTTGAGAACCTTTTCCCAGCTCCTGCTTCTCTACATTACTGTATCCCTGCATCATTTTTCTCGAAGCAGAAATCCGTAAGTTAAGTAGATGACCACCTCAGGGGTGGCTGAGGAGGGTCTGGGAAGGAAGGGGCTGGTTCTCCCCTTCAGACCGGCGTGTACTGTGAGTGGAGAACCTGTGCTGCAGTGACTGGAAGGAGACAGGCTTGTGGGGGGAACCATAAGGGCCAAAGTACCTGAGAAAAATGTCGGGAGGCTTTCTTCTTGCTGAGCACACCTTGAAAAGGTGCCTCCTTCCCTCAAACCAACAGCCAGAAGAATCAAATCCAGAAGACATAAACCAGCATTGTTTTAGCTCACATTGCTTTTCCTTTGCAGCCTGAATATTTTTATCCCCTTTCTTTCTTTAACATGTTGTGTTCGCAGCCTGATTTAATATTTCTGTAACAGGGAACAGGATGAAATCATCAGGATCAGATATTTCCCTTACATTTCCTTGCAGGGCTGTTGGTTCTGTTTATTAGCCATGATGACATGGCAGGGCCCAGCAGAACCCAGTGTGTGACAACAGGACAGTTTGGATGGGATTCACATCCCCTCACAAGGGCTGTGTTCAAGGGAGGTATCTAAATCTCAGCTAATCCTCTTAGGCCCCATTTGCAGACAAAAGAACTTGAGAGACACTTCAAGGCTTTAAAGGAGCAATTCATTTTCCATTTTGTGGTGGTTACTTGAGGGGGAGATGAGCTGCTCTCATCTCTTTTCCCCACTGACTTTGAAGGGAATTTGGAGCAACGACCTCAGATAGACACGTTTATACTACAGCATCTTCAGGGGTTATAAGAATACATGTAGAAGAATAGTATTTTTTTCAAAATCTTGCTAACTTTACAGTTTCTACTGTGTTTGGGATTCATAGCACTTCAATGAGTTCACAATGTGTGTTTCTAGCTAAATTCTTATTTTAAGAATGCTTTGTCCTTACTGCACGTACCAAGCCCAGTCCTAGCTTGTGACCTGAGCCCTTGCTTGTTCAGCAATACCAAGAAAACAGCCAAAAAACTGACTCTGTCAAACTGCTACACTGAACTAGTTGTATGTGAAATATCCCCGTTTGTTTTCTTTTTTGAAATGAACAAAAGCATGAGTGTGTTTTTAAATACTAAGAACAGGACACTGGAGAATTAGATGGCTTTCATGCTTTTGAAGTTTAAACTACATACTTCAGGGAATTCTCTCTTGGATTTTCTTAGCTCTTTAGTGTGAATGAAATGATAACATTTTATTTCAAAAGTAATGAAATAAGGAGGAGGAAGTGTGGCCATCAGATTTCAGGCTGCTAATGCAGAGCTTGATTGCAGTACCACGGTTTCTTTAGCAGTGTTCTTACCACTCTGTTTTTCTTCTGCACTTTGGACTGGGTCTTCAGTGAGTGTAATGACAAAAGAGTTATCAGACTCTGATTTGCTTCTGTTCTTCAGTGAAAGCTGCCCATGGTGCAGGCTTTATTTAACCAGTAAGTGTGTGTGTTTATTTGATATCATGTTTTAAAACAATTGGCTATTTCAAGGTAGGAAATAATATGCTGTTTCACTGCGTTCTTTAAAATGTGTGTTCAGAATGAAATGCCATTTGGTTTTGACCCACATTTCATATCCTCCAGGATGGGAGCCTATGAAACACCGCAGCAGTTCTAAGTCAAAGCTTAGGCTGAGTAAATAGGCAAATGGTTTTAAGATCTCTGCTGGTTCCTGCAGGGATGATGATCCAGGTTCTGAGTGGCTAAACACACAGTGTGGCAACATCTTTTGTTCCAACGGTTGAAGAACGGTGTAGCTCACAACCTGGAGCAACAAGAAGGTTAAAGTCATTTTAGTTTCCCTAAATACCAGAAGCCCCTCTCATTTGATGAGTCCTTCACTAAAATTTGAGCAAATACACAGAAGCAGCAGATGCTAAAGCAGAGACCTGCAGCTGTTGTGTACATATGAAGAGATTATTTTCTGAGCATAAATGGAGAGTAAGAATTAAATGCATGCCCAGCTGTGCATGTTAAGAGACAAAGATGTGTACATCAGGTCAGCTTTATTAGTTAGAAATTGGTGTTTGGGTTTTTTTTTCCAGTAGAAGTTTAGTTCAGTTGCTTGTAGACTGTGCTGGGTAAGGATCTGCTTCTAGCCCAGTGTCTTAGTCAAGTGAGCAGATGATGATACTTGTAGGTAGATTAGTATTGTTCCATTGTATAATCACCTCTAAGCTGTTTGGGTTCGCACAGAAGAGGTGCTGTGATCAGCAGTCATCGGGTAATCAGTGGGTTCAGTTACACAGAGACAGGTCCTTGCTGCCGTGTGTGCGTGCGTTGGGTGCGTGCACGGTGGTTTCGGGAGAGCCTCTTCAGCGTAGCTGCCTTAGCCCGTGAGACGTGGATTTATCCACATTACTATAGAGGAGTATGAAAGTCAGGCATCGTAAATGGTAATTATGCCTCCCATGCATCTCCTCCTCGTGCTCTATTTTCCACTTCATCGATACGCTCCGGTAATGATACCCGGAGTCGTCGTTTCTTCAGCGTCTCCGCCTCTTCAGCCTGTCTGGGTTCAACGTCCTGCACACAGAAATCTGACGGGAGAATCCACTGCATTTTCATCTCGAGTGTTTCATCTGCATTGTTAAATGACAGGGTGCCTGCAAACCGAGACGTGCTGTAATGGAACTTCAGTTAAGTACCGTTCTTATAAGCAAACTACTGTCTCGGAGGAGTATTTTAAGCTCTCTCTGTTTCTTCCTGTGGAAATCTGCTGGACCTTTACTCGGAGCCATCCCTTACCGTGTGACCTGGTGAAGGGGGGGGGGAAGTCCTGGGAGAAGTCACGCTGCTGAGAGCGTGCATCTGTGGGGATCAAAGAATTCGCACCTTTGTCGCAGCAGCAAATCAGCTGATGTGCAATGTGCCAGACTTACCCAGAGAATTTTTGGGTGCATTCCTAGACATATTGAAATCAAGGGCTAAGCTTCTTCCACTGACTTCTGTGGGACCAGATTTTTATCCTTGGGTGTTCTTGACGGAACACTTTTTTTAGGTGCGTGACAACAGTGACATTTAAACACCCGGTCTCAAGATTTCCTTGTGAGTTTTCTTGCCCAACCAACTCCTTTCCCAGCCAAAAAAGCCTACCATGGAAGTTAATAAAATATCTAAAGATTAAATGACTACGGCAAGTTACATGTGAAGTAAGTTTCAGAGAGCTGATGAATTTTGGTACGTAATCTGGGCTGCTGCTGTTATTTCTGCTTTTTAAATGGAAGAGGATTAGCTTCTGTGGTTTTTGACAGCACTGAGTGTCTGAATGAAGGAATGATGAAGAGAGCAGTGCAGTGCAATATTACGCTGTATTCATTACTCAGCTGTAACTCTAAAGCAACTTGATTATTTATTTTCCTGCTTTCCTCAGGGAGAGGAGAATACGCAATTACTGCTTATACCTTGGAAGCTACTAGCTGGGGGGGTGATCTTGCCTCATCAAAAGACTGTCTGGAGCTTCTGAGATTCAGCTGTGTCATTTATGCAGGCAAAATTTCTTGCTTCTCCAACAGTGAAGCTAGAGAAGTGGGAAGAGGGTCTGTGAGCTGGGGATTGGGATGGTGTTGATGGTGGGTCTTACAGCATATTGGTTTTCTAATGCACAATGACATTCACATTTTTTTCCCCTGAAAATGAAAAAGCTTCTGGTTTTCCTTGTGATAACTATTCTTAACTTAAGATAATTAACAAAATCGATGACTGCAACGTATTTCACTATTTTACTTTCCTCCTGAAATTCATATGAGAGAATAAGCAGTTGAGTGAAAGGCACACCAAGCTGCTGCAATTTTAAAGCAATATTAAAATTACCACTTGTCTTTGGATACTCAAGCTGACATCAAACCCAGGAGGGTCAATCAGAAAACTTCCAATTATAAAATAACCTTTGACTGTTCATCTCAGTGAGAAATCTTAGGCCAGTTCTTTCTAAAACAAGTTTATCTGTACTCATCAGGGAAAGTAATTTGGGATCTCTTTTGTGAGATGTTGCTATTTAAATATATATTATCTGATGATTTCTCTTGTCTGAAGAGTATTGCTGCTGTCTGATGTGAACTTGGTTGTGTTGTGATCTGCTGAAGATACAAGGTCAGCTGATTGCTAGTTTAGATCAGCACAGCTGTATTTATCCCAATCTGCACAAGCTGAAGGTACAACTGAAGCATTTACTTGCCAGCTGACGCTTCTTTCATCAAGACACATACAAATAACTTCCTTTTAAATGCTTTTCACTTATGAATAAAATACAGAATAAAATAAATGCTACGTGTTCTTCTGTATTTTATCTTAAGCAGCAATAAAAGTGAGTGACTAGAATGGCTCTGAACTGTAAATCCAAATAACAGTAAAGACCAAGGTGAAGACAGGAGTAGGCATTACTCATTTGCTAATCATCTCCTGAAGAGCTCTAGTCGTGGGATGCCTTGGCCTGAAGTCTTCCTGATGCTGGGGGGTGTAAATAGCTTATCCTGCAGGAGCTTGGGTGACAGAAGCAGGCACGATTTATGCCAGTCTGACAGCTTGCTTTATATATTCATTAAATGCGAGGTTACTGATTTACTAACAAGGCTTGATTTCCTTCCCCTCGCCCCCAGCACCCTCCCTCCGTAAGCTTTGCAGATCACATCAGAAATCATTATTTGCTGGCAGAGCAGAGAGTCAGAAGGGACAGATATAAAATCAGGAAGCTTGGGTCACGCTCGTTTGGGAAGTTGGACATTCTTACGGTGACATTTCAATGGGCAGTTTAGGGAGGAAGGAGATGCTCAGTGTTTATTGTCACTGCTGGGTGCTCGCTGTCAGGGTGGTGAGAGGCGAGTTTCTCATCTTCCAACTTTTGGCTGTTATGGGAGACAATTCATTTCAGTGGTTTTAAAGAGCTCAGGGCACTGTATTGACTGGATTCTGGAAGGTTTATTCTCCACAGGGTGCAAATCAAAGCCAGTATAAATGGCGTGTGTCTGCAGTGTAGCCAGCTGAAATACTTTGAGTCCTGTCCCTGAACAATCCCTCTGTTGCTCAAGCAAAGTCACCGGAGAGCCCATCTCTGTTCCTACCGATACAGGAATGCTGGGTGGGCATGGGAGGAAAAGAGAGAACAGTTTGAGGAAACCAGCTCTGTGCTGGTGCAAACTGGTGTGCTTCCACTGGTACTGATACTGATACCCCATCGAGATAACAGAGCAAGTGCAGCAAAACCCATCAGGTGCTTTTTACTGTGCCTTACTACAAGATAAGCTGCCTGGTCTGTTGAAAACACATTGGCACATCCCTGTGATAGCACAGAGGGGTGTTTTTAATGTTCCATATTAAAATGGAGGCTTCTGCAGAGCAGCTGAGAAAATAGGTATCATCTTGGAGAGCTTTTATCTCCTGGGCTGCTTTTGACCAAATGTTTCCCTTGGTTCTCCAAAGCACTGGAAAAAAACCCCCAACCATTCATCACTATTTTAATATTCTGCCTGGATACTTTGTCACTTAGTGTTCAAAAAAAAAATAGCTCATCACGCTTACATGTCCTTTTCTCCTTTCTCCATCATATTACTTAATGCCACTCTGAACCTTCTTCCTCACATCTCCCTCTAATTGGAAAAACTCCCACAGTGGAAGAACAGTTTGGTTTTTTTTGGTTTGGAGGTTTTTTATTGGATTGTGGGGTTTTGTTGGTGTTGGGTTTTTTTTGAGTTAGAAATCTCTGTGAGTATTTATTTAGAGTTAGAAATCTTTGTGGCTGTGCTCGTGCTCGTTAGCTGCGCTCCCACTCCGTGCAAGTGTTGCTGCCTGCGAGTGCCTGGGCCACCGACTACCTCCCTCTTTGTGCCCAGTGATTAGAGGAGTTCCAAAATAGATTTCTTCGTGCTGGTGGAGCCTCGTGCATGTGGAAGGCGAGTTGGGAACGCTGGAGTTAACGGCACGCAGGAGAAAAGACGGCGGCAGGCTTGGCCGTGATCATGGGCAGATGCTGTGCTAAAGAATGGTGGTAATGAGACTGGGAGAGAAATAATGGTAATGACTGGGAATACCAGGCCAGTCCCGTGCGTGCTCCCCAGAGTAACACCCCTCACAGACACTCTGAAGAGCATCACTCTGGTTTCTGTCCTGTCCCTCCAGAGAGGCAGCCCCTTGGCCACAAGAAAAAGCCAGTGGTGTGTCACTGACTCCTCATCTAGCAAGCATGGCAGTGGTGTTTGCTTATTTTCTCCAGAGAGGAATTTGCTGCTGTCTGCGTTGGGCTGCAGGGGTTTGGTAGCTAATGGCTGAGTCACTGTCTCAAGTGAGATTTAGGTTCTCAGCTCTGAGCATCGGAGAGAGCTGAACACCTGGCAAATGCTCCCTCCTGCTAAACGATCTCTGTATCCTTTCCAGCAGGTTATAATTTTTACTGGATTTTGCTGCAGGCGACAAGAATTGAGCAGGGCAGTGGATAGGGCCAGAGTGGATCCAAAGTTAATCATCACGTGTGGTCCCAGAGCAGAAAAATACCAAAATCAGATTTTCTGTAGACTTGCCCTCTGTTGCTCAAGTCTTTGCTGTTGAAGGAGGCCACGACATAAAGTGGAAGCTTTCCTGGCAGCTCTCCCACTCCTTGTGCTCTCTCTGGCTGTATCTGTACCAGTAAGTTAAACAGGACGTGTTTCTGAACACTTGACCTGATGCTCCTCAGAGGGATCCACTTGTCAGGTACGATCAAAACCACACAAAAGTTTTCCCAGGCAACCTTGGAACCTTGTTCAGGGGTCACTGTAGTCCAGGGCAGTTCCCTTTATAAGGATAAGGCATCTGAATAATGCAAATAGAGAAGAGACCCAGGCACATCTTGTGGAGGGTGAGCTGCTGTCTTGCTCTGGGGAGCCCATTCGTGGTGTCTCAGTAGCAGAGCCAAAGGCTTGCTGGCTTCACCCACAGAGCAGGAAAGGGCCTGGCTGGGTGAGATGAACCTCAGCCACTTGGGTCCATGTTGGCCAGTAGTATGGGCATGACAGCTGCTCATGGTGACTTCTCAAGGCCCATCAAAAGGAATCATTCAAGTATTTTTTTCCTTCCCCTTAGAAGCACTAACACTACCAAGATTGCTACCCAGTGACAGCTTTGGCCACCGGATTTAGAACTTATTGGGAAGGCTGAGGAAGGGGAAACACATACAAAGTGTGTCAAATCAACTCCATTTCCCCAGGCCACTCATAAAACCAGCAAAGTTGATTCTGCTGATTTACGTTTTTAAAAAAACTCCACTAACAGTTGCTGGAGAAAAAGTGCTGACAGCTCACGTATTCTTGTCTATAATTAATTAGTGCCTAAGAACATTGTATTACTTTTGACAGTCCGCTGAAGTTCTTGAATTGATGTTTCTTGCAAATAGCTTCTAAACAGAAGGAATGTATTTACAGTCAGAGCTGATGGATTTGAAATCATGATTTAAATAGATTATTGAATCAGCCAGCAGAAACCTTTTGTGTAAATCATTTGTTTTAGTTTTCTGTTTCATTTGCAAGTTGAGTTCTTTTTCAGAAGCAGCATCCGTTCTTCGGGCGCACGTGGCCAGTCAGAATGTGTTAGTTTACACCTCTGGAATGCTTTTGAACTAAAAGCCAAGGTTCTTTTGCTACACTGGCAAATGCACATTATGTAATTGCCTACATGCTTTAGTTCCAAATGAATACATGCTAAGTATTCTTAGTTTTTGGTATTTTTTTTAATCAGTGAGCTTTACCGAATAGGTTTTTTTGGGTTTTAACAGCTGCCTCACGTCAGTCAACGAATGGGAACTAATGAAAATGTAATTGAGATTCAGGTCAGTGTTTTGAATTGGTTTTATTTGATAAACTTAGTAACGTGCAGGTTGCTGCAGACAGAAAGTCCATTTAGCCCAGTCTCTTTCATGCCACCTAATAACTGATGCCTAGGAAAGAATATAATAATGAGGTAAGCATATAGTAATACCTCCCCTGGGTGCATTACTGGCCTCTGGGGGTTTGTTGCTTATGGAGTATGTGAGCCAAATAAGCTTTTCTATGTTTAATAGCCCCAGATAGATATATTTTTTCCTTTCCATGTTTTTGGCTGAATGCTTTATGAACTTGGTAAGATTTTTAGCATCTCTTCCCACAGCAAGTAGTTCCACTACCAAACTGTGAGTTGCATGTAAAAAGCCTCCTTTTGCTGTTTTTATCCTGCCACATGCTGTGATTATTGATTTCATTTGATTTCTATTAGAAGAAACAGTGACCAGTCATTTCCTATACACTTTCTGCAAGATAATGAGGATTTTATTGATGCCCAGCATCTCTCCCTCACTCATTTCTCTGGATCCTGATGAGTCCTGGTCTGTTTAATTGTTCTTTATATGAAATCTGCTCTGTGTCTTTGTTTGGGGTTTTTTTTTTTCCCTTTTTCAGTACCTGTTCTGATTGTCCTTCATTTGTTATTCTGTAGAAGGAACTAGTTTGGCCACTGTTCAAGATGTGAGTGTACCGTGCATTCATACAGAAAACGTGTTCTTCTTCTAATAATAGCTTCATTTAATACTGGAGTGCTAGGAATTATTACAGTGTTTTACAGAGGGGAAAAATAAGTTTGCCAAAATACATTTTTTGCTCAGAACTACTTGATGTGTTCAACAACACTACAGTTAGTGAACTAACAAGCAGTTTTTGGTCACGCACTGCACATATTTTTAGAACTAATAGTTCTAGGAAAGAAACTTCTGCTGTGTTGTATTATAATTTGTTGTGGGTTTGTGGTTTTTTTTTATTTCCTCAAATCGTGGTTGATTTTATTCAAAGCAGCATGAGTTGCCTTGACACCAGTAAAGATGAATATGAATTTATTACAGGGATTGGTGACACAATGAACTGTTTTCACCTGTTCTTTCTGGGAACCAAATGATGCCAAGTACCCTTGAAGAGAAGATGCCAGAGTAGTGAGAATCGTACTATAAAATGTCAATTTTCTTACTCCTAAATTCTTACAGGCCTCTCTGCAGATATTTCTCATATAAGGGCTAATAGTATGTGAATTTGTTCTAACTCAACCCTGATGGTTCTCTATGGTCTTACTTAACAGAAGTGTTAACGTATCTTTATTATTTGCTGCTTTTATTTTATCCTTCATTTGGTTAAAATTTGATGCACATCAGTATTGCTAAAATGTTGCATGTCATTTAAAATGTTTAACTATTACAAAAGTCATCGTTGCCTGGACACAGTATAAATATAATAGTAGGCACGTGCAATCTTTTCTGCTTTAGTATTCACTTTAAAGAAGAAAAGAAGTAGCAGCATAAAGCGACATTGCCCTTGGCAATGAAGTTGGATTTGTTTGTGCTACCACAATGTATTTTTCAAAGGTTCACAATAGGTTCTGCCTTCTTGTTTTCTTAACAGTTTTGACAACCAGTGAAATCTTGGCAATGCCATAAGTTCTGGCAGGGTTCTGAGGTGATGGAGCTTGGTCAGCGTATGATCCATCACTAAGAGCCCCTCGTCTCTTCCATGCCAAGAGGGCCAGTGATTGCTTTCTGGTTTGGTTCCTTAAAGGTCCAAGGGGTGCAGTCTGTGCTGGTGTATTTGCCTTTACATCTGATGAAAGGAGAGTGCCTGCATTGTTCTCTGAAGTTATGGCTGTGGCATATATGGCTACCAGATTTAATTTTGTCGTACCGTGGCATTTCAGTGATGGTTTTCTGCCATTGGTAGAGGGCAGCTAAGCCTTAGGCAGCCAAGTCCTAGGTGTAATAGTCTGTTCCAGTGGAACTTTCCATCATACACAGCAAAGAGCCCAAACTCCTGGTTTCTTAGTAGGACGTCCATCCCTCTAAACACAGCAGTGCAAACAGGAATTTGCTACAGTCAGACAGGAGAAAGCATAAAATCACAACTCAGTTTTGTTTGACTATAAGCAAGGTTTTCATGGAGAGAAAATGGTTTTATTAGATGAATATTTTTATTAGATTATTATTATAGATGGAAGAAACAGGGAAACTTTCAGGCCCACGAACCTTCTCTTCTCCTCTATCAATGTAAGAACACATTGCTCCAAAAATCTCATCCAGAAGGACATATATGTTACCAGGAGGCATGTATAAAATGAAAACCAAGCAATCAGACAGGTATCTTACGTTTTCTTAAAGAAAATGTTAGCGAAGCATTACCTTTCCAAGGTGAAAAATCTTGTCACAGCTGAGGGTGAGTTTTAATCCCTGGGGCAATCCTGCGCTGTACGGCATTAAACCAACAGTTTCCCTTTCAACACTTGCCTTTCTTCCTCTTCAGGCTGTGTTGTACATGTTACCCTCAGCTGGGGATTCCAGCTTTGATTGTAACTGTGGAGTGAGCTGGGAATCTACATTTCATCAGCTCTAGGTCACCCTGTGTAATGAGGGCATTTAGCTGGAGGGCAACTAGACCAGGGGAGCGATGGAAAGCGACTTCACTAACCTATTGAATCGGGCTGCAAATAAATATCAAATGGCTTGCAATTGTTTTCTTAAGAACTGTGATGATGAGAACACGCACTGGCTTATATCCTGATGAAAAGGTTTGAAGGACAAAGGCTGCTGCTACACGATACAACAGATGAAATACCTGATTCTGTTTCAGTCCTTTCCCCTTGATGGTCTTTGTAATTAGAACCCTGGGCACTGTTTATACAAGCTGCCTATTTTCAAAACAAGCTGGTCCATCTTTTTAAGCATATGGAGAAGCTGGGTATTAATAATGATATGAGCACTAGATATTATTAATGGTATGAGTGTTTACGGTTGTCAAGAATGACTGGCAGGCAGAGCTAAGAGAAGAAAGCCATAACCACTCTCTTCTGCAATCCACAGACATCTGCTTTGAAGCACCTTGCAGGCACATCTCAGACTTGTCAGGCTTGCTCTCTAAGTAATGAACCACATTTCAAGAGGATTCTGTTGAGGTAAGGATCTGATCAGTAAAGAGAGTAACATGGATCCTAGTGGTCTGAATAAATTTGGCTTATGGTGTTGCCCAGAACTGGCCAAAATAAGAATCTCTCTTCTCTACATCTGTCCTTACTCCTTAGGTTTTTCCCATTCTTGTTCTGCTGTAGCCGTGGCAGTGTAAGCAGCAGGATATTGGAGACTATAACTGTGTCTTTAAGATCCAAGCTAGGTTGTTTTCCTTCACAGTACTGATGCTGCTCCTACCCACTCACTTTTTTTTTTCCCCAAGCAGAGTGACTGGTCCTGGCCACTTTGGGGTCCTGCCCCACGATCAGGGTGTTGCTTTAGCCCGGGAGGTTACCCCTGTGTTGCTCAGTGTGGGGAACAGGCAGTGATGTGCTCCAAGCTACTCGGGGCCAGATATATCACTGCTCTTCCTCTGGGCTCCAGGGGAAGGAATTCAGCCCTTCGCTTGCAAGTAAAGTCATCAGCTGTTGCACAGGGATGGGCAATGTCTTTAGTCCCAGTCATTTCAGTGGCATTTTCTTCCCCTTACATCAGTCAAAGAATCATTGGGAAGTACTGGAGGCAGCCTGGTCCTCTTGCCCACACAAAGGATATCAATAATTAAAAGCTTGTGCACTGAAAGAGAAATGAGAAGGAAGGAACATATTAATTAACTACCTGAATGATCACTGTTGTTGGGAAGCTGGATACTAAAGGTTTATAATTTTAGCTGGCAGCTTCAAGACTTTCAAAACAAAATGGTGATGTTAAATGAGAGGGACTGTCATGAGGTACGATTTAAACCAGAAGAACTGTGTGAAGTTGGCATGGGCAGGATATGAATTAGAGTTACGATGCTGTAACAGGTCTCGGTGTGGATTCGGGTCTCTGCAGTTGGAGTTCCTTCCCAGGCAAGCTCTTTAGGAAGTCTGGACTTGGTGCTGCAGTTCATGTGCTCTGTGCTGCCAGGCAGGAATCACAGCCCCGACTTCACTGTCTCTTTCCCATCTGCTCTGCACCGAGAGCTTTTGGCACCTGAAAATGAGATGCACCAGAGTTCTTGTTTTACTAAATCTTGTGCATAAAATACTTAAAAGGTTCGGTGCCTAAGTGAGAGCAGTGGCTGCTGGGTGATGTGCTTGTTCTTCCATTTCCACACCAGGCATCTCATGTGGCCGTGGAAGTGGAACAGTTTCAACTACAGCTGCGTGCTGCTATCACAGAACACTCTATAGTGTGTGTGTTCCCCAGGACAGGTCATGTGCTGTTATTTCCGGCCTGGGTTTCTATCTGCTATAGGGTCATTTGAACAGTTTCTTTATCTTCTTGACTTTTTAAAAAACACTTTAGTCCCTTATGCAGTTTAATTGATAGGGGATTTCACCCCGGTTTCCAGACCATTATGAAAGTGATACCACGCTCCAGGGTGACTGAAAACTGTTAGTCTGCTCATTTCAATGCATAGATATCATATCTGGTATATAAAAACCTGTATTTCCTGTTGCACAAGGTAATCTACTTTAGTCTAAACTTCTTTTTGTCCAGCTGAGCTGTATTTAACTACAGCAGGCGGTAAGTAATGCCAGGCTGCAGGGGCCCACTGCAAATGGACTTTGAGTAGTGTCTCTTTGCCCATCCCCTTCACAAGGGTGTATGGGGAGGGGGGGATAACAAAAAAAGGAGTCATCAGAGGCCTGAATCTGAGGATATAAGTTACCAGGTAACAGCCTGTTGCCTTCAAGAGGAAGGATTAGGGATGTAGTTGTGAGGTTACGTAGCCGCAGTTACTGATTTCAGCTTCAACTGAGACTTTCTGGACCTTTCATATAGTCTCGAAAAAGCAATACCACAAAGAGTGAACTAAAGCCAAAAGATATGTACAGCTTCCCACATCCTGAGGAAAAACTACAAAGCTTAACGTTTGAGGGTTTGTGGTTTGTTGTTTGCCTCCCCTCCCCAGGGCGTGCGTTTCTCATCCAGCCAAGGAGGAAAATCAGGCCACTGTAAAACTCTAGAAAGCCTGGATATAACGGAACCAGGCAAGTCGAGCAAAATGCAGAGAGAAAGAATTCACTTAAGAAACCCCATCAGCAGCAACTGAGAGTGCTGTAGCTGAAGGCTCACTCCACCCTGGCTCCGGTGTTGGTTGCAGAGGAGTCGGTGTTGCCATCTGACAGTCAGTCAGCAGGCCACTCTCACGCTTAATTTATGGTCCCGTTCAAGAAACCCACGCTGTCTTCTTACCATTTTGCAGTTCAATTTCTGCTCTTGCTGGAAGCTTTACCAGAGAAGACAGAAACTCAGTGAACGTGGAGAGCAACTCTCTTCCTGAGAACGTTTTGGTCATAAGACAGCTTTAAATTTTGGGTGAAGATGCGAGCACAAGCTGGATGGATTGTTTGCTCGAGAAGGATGTGGTGCATACAGCACGTGCTGCACTTGGGCATAGGTGATGTGTGTTTTACCAGGACTCCTTGGGCTGTTGTGAGCTGCATCAGGTGTTGCCTAAGTTCCATTTCACTCACCATCTCTGCACGGCTTCTCTCAGCAGCAGTTGGTAGTGTGAAGTCATTTTCCTGTTGGCCATAGGATGAGAAGTCTAGGCTTCCAACCAACCACTGTTTGGCAAAGTTATGCAAGTACTTCATTTCCTCCCCTTCCTTTTGAGTTTCTGAGCTAGACTGCAAACGCGTGAACGTGTTGTGAGGAAAAAAAGAAAAAAACCTGGTTTTGCGTTACTTCACACCCAAGCAAAACTGGGAAGAACCAGGAAATCTTTCTCCCACCCACATCCACGCTTTTCCCTCTTGTCCCTCGGCTTGCTCTCCTCCTTCCTTCTTGCATAATGCTCTTGCACTAGGAAGAGTGGGTGGGCTGGAATAAACTGCTCGATGCTCAGCTGGCCTAAAGAGCTAAATCTTTCGAGATTTCCCATCTCCACCGTTGTCTGTACCACCGTGGATCATCGTGTGTGCCTGTCTGTCTGTGCCAAACTGCTCATTTCTGAGTGGTAACATCAGATAACCAAGCCTTACCTGGTAAAGAGTAGCAGTAACCTTCCTGTTGGTCAGTTTTCTTTGTATTATGAAGCTTTTCAAATTCCTCTTGAAACTGTTGAGGTGTAGAGGTTTTCTGTCTTTAGTTGCTATGTTTGCTCTCAGGCAGTGAGCTGGGCACTTCTGTAACTGTAAGCATCCAGGAACTAGAGAATGAAATCAATTCAACGTGTATTTGGCTGTCGAGTCTTGTGCCGACCGAAGGAAAATATGAATGAGCAGCCTACATGTACATAAACAGCTTAGAAGGTAACACTTTCACAAAAAAACCCATCATTTTCACTATTTGTGAGACTTCTGTGACCTCTAAGCTCTAAAAAACACTGCTAATGTTTCTGGTTTTTCCTCCTCCTCCCTCCTGTTCCTCAGTCAGAAGTTGAATTTGTGCGATACCTGTAACATCTCAGGGCTCACTTTGCCTTCCTTATTACACCCACTCATCATTGTTCATGGGGGCAGCAATTATTCTGTTCTGTAGCTTAGTACCAAGTACAGTGCAAGCTTAAGGATACCTGCTTAAATAAA
This sequence comes from Actenoides lindsayi, assembly GCA_025331215.1. Lineage (NCBI taxonomy): Eukaryota > Metazoa > Chordata > Aves > Coraciiformes > Alcedinidae > Actenoides > Actenoides lindsayi. The sequence continues at coordinate 50,694 of WTSP01020912.1, forward strand.
AATAGGAAATGTGGTGTTTGTGCTGAGCCTTGACAAAATAGTCAAAACAAAGTAGATGTGTTTCTTTCTAACAAAAAAATACATCTGGCCCATGCAGCACCTTCCAAATGTATTGAAGGCTGTGGAACTTTCTCCTGTGTTATTAGAGGGATAATGCTTTTGATTAAAAACGTTTTCATTTTTAAGTGAACATAGCATATAGAGGAGGTAATGGCATCCCAGCCCTGGAAACCAAAAGCCTCTCTGGGAAACAGCAGCATGGACTTTGGCTCTTCTCTGAGGTGCTCAAATGAAGTATTTCCTGAAGTTAAACATTTATTCTTCCTGCTTGTTCTGAGTTTCAACCTTCTTACTGAAACTTCTACCAAAACGTGATAAAAATGCCTTTTGTGCTGGTGCTTTGGGGATTTTGACCTCTGTGAAGGGAAAAGAGGGGTAGGAAAGGCTCTGGTGGTTCTACAGCAGGTTACATGAGTGATCTAGATGTGTATATTTTTATTTTTAAACAGGGATGATCTGCAACCCAGAACTGCAGTACTAGTGGAGAGTAAAGAGGGAGTGCAGGGTGACAGGACAGGATCGAGCTAAAAAGACCCCGAAACCCCTAACTACACATTGTCCATGCTCCTGCAGTTCAGAGCATGATCAACTTGCCAGCTGATAGCATCTCGTCAACTTTCCTGTTGAAATAATATCTTCTCAACTAAATCTGTCAGTTTTAGGTCTAAGAAGATTATCGGGGGGTTTTGCACGTGCAAAAAATTTGATCACAAAGTTGAGAAATGTGATGCTTGGATCTTGTTTGTTTTCTGAAGAGGCCTCAGGATGACTGTTCGTGAGAGCTGGCAGTGTGTAAAACTGGTTTATATCTTAGTGTGAAAGGCTGCTATTTATACCTCCCGTGCCTGGCATTCACAACCTGTTTGGTTTTCCTCCGTGCCACGTGTCACCCAGGGTCATCAGCCTCAGGGGAGGACTGGGTTAAACTTTTTGGGCTTTTATGCACCGAACCATGAGGGGTTTCCTTTTCATCTACAATAATACAGGTTTTTAGGAAGAAGGTGATGCACCGTGTCTGGATTAAAGCCAGGGACAATTGCAAAAATCTGTCTTACTAATTGTTGGGGTTTTTTTATGCCACCACTCACTTGCCCATCCTCCTGTCCCTCCCTAACGCCAGAATCATGGCTCAGAAGACCAAGTGGCCACTGCTCTTTCTGGTTAATTGAATCAGATATTTCCCCTCTCAGTTGTTGTTTTGTTTTAAAGTATCTTTTATTCACTAGACCTCGCGGAGCATGCTTAGTAGAGGTAGATCCAGCTCAGAGCAAAATGAGATAATCATGCAGAAATTCTGCAAATCGCGATAATCAAACAGACAATCTGCAGTGTCACCTAAACCACGCGGCTTTAAAAAGGTATTTTAAAGGGTTAAGTTGGCTCGTGCCAGGTGTAATGGCCTCTGGTGGGCCCAGCCAGCCTGCCAAGCACTCACTGCAAAAAATACCCTGGCAGGTCACTGCAGTTTTATACCACAAGTTTAAAATGACTCAAACTTGTCTGTCTGCGCTCAAGGCTCTAAATTATTCTTTGCCCTCTGTTATTTTCTTCTCAATCTGGAAATGGGGAATGAAGCAGCAAATTTTCATTCCTCTGTGGAAAAGCAATTGGTTCTGTAAGTAGGTGAAGTCTTGGGGGTTTGGGCTTCTCCCTAAAATCCACCCCCCTCCCCCAAAGCCTGATTTTTCCCCCTGATGCAGTTTTATACCGTTGTGATTCTGGTGCTCTCAGAGGATGTGACCCATTTTGAGGGAGAAGGGGATAAAGAACGACTACATCAATTTGATTGTATCCTTAACCAAAGTGAAATGAAGCAGGAATTTCAGGTGATCAAGTGAGTTTATCCTTGGTGCTTAAATCCCTCTTAGCTCTTTAATATTGGCTCTGAGGACAGCTTTATTTTGAATGTAGTGTACAGCCACGGCATTGTATTTTACTGGGAAATAAAACCAGGTAAAAGAGTCTGTCAAAATGGATAGATTCAAGGTTGAATCTTCCCTACACACATTCTATCTCTAGCTTCAGATATCCTCACAAAAGAAAAATATGAGCCCTTCCTGACCCTAGGTCTTCTAGCAGGGCTGAAATTGCAGCTGCAGGGGTAGGCAGCCTATCAACAAACAGACCCAGGGCACTAAGCTCAAATGTAATGAGCTATGACATCTGTGTCTAATAAGCACTCTATATTTATTATATATATTGGAAGAAATGGAAAGCCAGACAGCCAAGTCTAAATAAGACCAGTTCTATATGCATTTCATTAGTCCTCAGATGCAGGCACTGGTAGGTCACACGGTGTCACACTGTTCACCTTCTTACTGAGTTGCAATAAATATTTCTGGGGGATCACAATAAATAAAAGGAGCATTAACTCCATAGGATTTGGTTTGCATATTGAAAACTCTGCAGTACGTATTGATTAGATTAATTTTGCATTAAGTATTTTTTCATTAAGGGTTGTTGTTTTGTTTATTTGGGTTTGTTGTTTTTTTCTTGTGTTCATCTGTCCTGGGAAATGAAAGCTGTATTTCTAAGAATTAAATTGAGAATGCAGAGTTGAAAATTCTTGAAATTTGAAGGCATCTACAGCTAGATGGGAACTTTCTTGCTCAGGCTCTTTGCCCACCAAATCAGATCTCACATTAAATTTGCAGTATACAATATACAATAGTTTTTACTACTGAGAGACTTCTATATGTTTGCTTTTTGTATAAACCTGGGCTACTGTATTTACAGCATCCAGCATCCTGCCATGACTTGTAAAGATTAATAAATTTAAAACCAGAATCCACTACAGTCTTGATGCTACCATAATTTGATAAATGGGACACGTGCCTGGCTTGCCTGAGTGCTGGCTGCTGCTGACAGGCTTTTTTCCCTTTCAGTTCTGCACCTCTTCTATCCATTACAAAATCTCTGTTGCCTGTTGCACAAGTGTGAGTTGGCCTCAGCTCTGGTAGAGAAACACAACTCCCATGGACAACGTGAGCTCTGCCCTGGCAGGGAGATAAACTGAATGCAAACAGACTTCTGCTGATTTCCATTTCAAACTTGGAGAGCAGATCCAGCACGATTTTCAAAGTCATGTTTTTCAGACTCATGCTTTTGGTTAAAAAAGGTTAAATTTCTCTTCTGCTTGCCTTCTCTCCTCCACCCCCATCTCCTGCACTCGCCTTTTGTCTGTCTTAGCACCTGGCTCTTAAATGCAGTACATCAAACATCTTCTGAAGGGCTCAGAGATTAAAGATTGTTCCAATTAGAACAGCAATAATGATGATCAACTCTTAGTTCCTGCATAATGAGTAGGAAAATGAGTTACAGAAGACTCATCTCAAAGCTTCAGCCAAGATTTGAACTGAATCTTTTAAGAGTCACTTTAATATTGTGATTTTGGTTAGAAGGGGAAAAAAAAAAGGAGGAAACAGCCTTTGGTCCTTCTCTTTGTATGCTGGAGGTTCAGGTGATTCAGAGAGTAGGTTCAGACTTTCAGGTGCTTACTTAACATGGAGCATTTCAGGGTTTTGTGCTTTCTTACCTGACACATCTTCAACCTTCAAGCCTTCTCTCAAGGCATAGTTCGGTTTTCAAGTGACTGAAATGCATTAATTAAGCAGTAGATTGGGGTGAGGGGAATGTACTTCCCCCCCACTGAGTGATGGCTGATTCAGACACGTCAGGTAAGATGGTTATTGTGAAGTATGATTGATGTGTCTCAGTTATTATCTGCACCTATAAGAAAAAAGCCATGTATTTTGCCTTAAATAGCAAAGGAGAGCCTGCATTGTCATGGTAAACGTGGTTTTAACAGCATGATGCAACTGTGTGAGCTTTTAAAGAAATCTTTCTCTCTGAAAAAGTGAGTGTACATTAGTCTCTTAAGGGGTTTCATACAGCAGCCAACAGACTCCTCAGCTGGTGGCACTGCTGTGCTGTCACCCTTCTCCCAAGGAAGGCTGTCAGACACACGAACTTGCAAAGAATTTGACTGGAGCTCTGCATGTGGCCAGCAGTAGGGTGGTGCTTGCCAAAGGCTAGTAGAAGAGTCAACAACCCTGGCTGGTGGTGAAGCAGCAGAGAGTGCTGAGGGGAGGATACCGATGCTGGTTGAGTTCAAGCTGAGCCTCAGAACTGAGCCAAGATCCGTCTGTGATGGGAATAGCCAGGGAGCTGTTGTCATCTCTCACCAGGAAAAAGGAGCACTGTTTCTTTCTGAGGTTGGGTTCATGGTTGGACTTGATGATCTTAAAGGTGTCTTCCAACCAAGATGACTGTATGATTCTATAGTAGTGTGTATGTGCCTAAGCCACCTGCGGGGTTCATACCTGGTTTCTAACTTTGGGACCCCTGTTTCTTTTCTAGAGCTACTCAGGACACTCATATTTGGGCAGTGGTACCATAACATGACACCCCCTCTCTGCCCCCAGGAACTAAACGATTTCAGAGCGTTCTGGCTCTGTTTCTTGTGCTGGTAGCTAGCTCAGCCTGTGTTTATTGGGGGAAAACTGCAGACTGAGTATTTAATATGAGGAAATAATTGTCCTGCTTTATGACTTGCCAGCTATTTGCTCTTTATGTTTATTTCCAGCTCTAGCAGGAATGAAATCGTGTTAGGAAATGATTTACCAACTTCCTGCTAGCAGCTACATCGCTCTGAGAAGCAGTTTGGTCTCACCCATCAGACACGTAATGGGTCGGTGTGTGGTCCTCCAGCTGCAAAAGCTAGCCACTGGGTTGTTATGCTGTCTCAACGCTCCGTAAATGGCTTAGGGCAGTTTAATACCTTTTATCTCTCTCCCCATTTATGTGTTCCCTGGTATGATTGTGTCCCTCGTAGCCTCTGTTTTCACTGCATATAATGTATAGGGTTCAGCCTGACCTCTAGGCTGAAAATAAAGGGATGTACTATAGTAAAAAAAAGAGGGTGGTTTTTTTTTTCAGATTCAGGATTCCACATTAATACTTGTAATGGGCAAGTGCTTGAAGAGTAGGTGAGTGCCTAGGAAAGGCCTTGAAATCATCGCTGCTTAGTTCTTCGACCTTGCTGCTGGCACTGAACTGGGTGGTAGAACCCCATCAAGCACAGCATGTGCCAAACTCCTGGTTCTTCTATGCAGGATGTGGCTGAGTATTACTAGAGCCTGTGTGCCTGGATTTCTCTCTCATGGAAACACGGGAGGGAACCAAGGGATGTCTCATCCCACCATGGAACTGGGGCAAGTGCCGCTGCCAAGCTGCCACCAAGGAAGTGCTGCCAGGTGATGTGTTTTAGACCCAGCTTGTATATCCTTGGGAAATCACCCCAAGGTACTAGAGGACCTGGGTCTTAATCCAAATCCATACCTCAGTGTCCCTGCCTGTTGAGTGTGTGCACTACCACCTCTGTCCTATGTGAGGGGGAGCCTCACTGTTTCTACTGGGGAGTCCTTAGATGTCCTCAGATGAAAGAACTGCCCCCAGCACTCTGGGCTGTTTCTGCTCCAGTATGAAGCTTTTAGCTGGCATAAAAAGGGTACAAAAAAGGGGAAACCTCTTCCCCTGCAGATCCTTTCTGTTTGGTAAAGGTGCATAAGCATTCACAGCTCTGTGGGGTTGTGCACAGGAATAAACTTCGTTGTGTTCAACTCCAGTTCTGTGCAGGGCAGCTTGTTGACTAATTACTCCTGAACTAGCTTGACATTTCTAGTGCACAGATTCAAAACATTCAGGAATAGAGAGATCTTTGTTTTTCTTGTCTACTGATTAATTATGTCAAGAATAATCATCCCCTAGAGCCAAGAGGGGAGAAAAAAAATAACTGATCACAGCTTGTTGTGCTTTATCCATCCCAAATCCAAGGCAAGAATCAAAGGCAGCTCCTGACACAGCACCATGGCCCTTTATTCCACCCGGAATGAAATCCCACTGCAGCGTGTCACTACAATATTTACTTTGTACTGATTGCAGGGAGAGAGAGCACAGGGAGCTAAGAAGTCCCCGTGCTGATGATAACCTGCTCTTGTCAACGAGATGGCATCAGCAGTGACTGCACATTGGTACAGTGCTGCTCGCCAGGCTGGAGATGAATTTTTAAGCTTCACCTCCATCTTGTGGTCAGGCTAAACACTGCATGCAAGGTGACATGCTTGCTATCTTACAATCACAGCATCAGTTTTGTTAGAATAGGCCTTTGAGATCATCAAATCCAACCATTCCCCCAGCACTGACAGGTCCACCACTGACCCATGGCCCTCAGCACCACATCCGCATGGCTTTGGAACCCCTCCAGGGATGGGGACTCCACCCCTGCCCTGGGCAGCCTGGGCCAGGGCTTCACAATCCTTTTGGAGAAGAAACTTTTTTCCTAATGTTCAAACCTGCCCTGGTGCAACTCGAGGCCACTTCCTCTTGTCCTGTCGCTTGTTCCTTGGGAGCAGAGCCCAACCCCACCTGGCTTCAACCTCCTGTCAGGGAGTTGTCAGAGCCAGAAGATCTCCTCTGAACCTCCTTTGCTCCAGGTTCAACCAGCCCAGGTCCCTCAGCTGCTCCTCACCACACTTGTGCTCTAGACCCCTGAAAATTATTGGCAAGAATCTTGGCAGTTCTAAGCCACTAATTTTTAGGCTTTCTCACCCTCCAGGCTGTATCATCCTGTAACAGCATCTATTATTAATGTGTATTGTTGGGTTTGGTTTATTTTTCCTTCCTTTTTTTTAAGGGATAGCTGTGGGGTTTGGGGTTTTTTTCAGTCAAAAGCTTGTCCTGGTGTGATGAGTGTCCTGCAGCAAAGCTGTTGGTATTTTTGCAGCCAAAATGAGGCAGACACAGTGAAGGGAGCAGAGCTAAACCCAACGGCTCTGTCCCAGCCCGGAAGCATTCCCTCACTTCCTTAGTGCCAGCTCTCGGACACGAGGCCCTGCCCTCTTCCTTTGCCATAACTTGGCTGCTCCTAAGCTGTTAATTTTTATCTTAGTGCTATTTTTTTTTCCAGATTAATAAGCAGCATGATTCAGCCGCCCATGGGGAGGAGGAGGATGGATGAGGACGGATGCCTTTTGGCAACAAAAAGCCAGTGCATTAGTTCATCTGTTAAACGAGATCTCCATTATCACAGCATCTCTCCTTGCGCTGTCACTGTTCAGTGTTTTCCCCCCAGCACAACTTGCCACTTCCTTACAAGCCAGTGAGCCCTCTGAGGGTTTCTGAAGGCAGAGGGAAACTCATTTTCCTTCACTGGGGTAACTTCTAGACCTCTCCTTCAATATTTCATGACACATGTATGGGGTAGGAAATTGCTTTTCAATAATGCAGTGGGGAAAAAAAAAATATTACAAACTAAATACAACTTGTAACTAGAGAGCCCTCATTTTAAAGAGTTGCCTACATGATGGCCATGAAAAGCTATGAAGGTATATAATTTTTTCCATTAGCAGATTAGCTCTGCCTCATCTAATTTCTGTTTGGATAAAAGAAAAGCAAACCTCTCCCTAGAGTAAGATGTTGTAGTCAGTAATTTGTGACTCAAGTTTAAAAAACTTTTTTTTTCTTTTTCCCCCTCATCTGAAGGCTTGATAATATAGAAAAAGAAAGGATCAGTTGGTTTCCTGATGCTTTAATGATCCAGAAAATAAAATTTAATGAGGTCAGTTTATCTTGTCCATGGGTCCTGGTCCTGCACCATTGAAGTCAATGGCAGATTTGTTATTGACTTGAAAGACGTGCAAATTAAAACTTAAATGTGCAAGGATGCCTTATAAAAGGGGATTAAAATGGTGGACAACTCACTGAGTTACTCAAACCAAGTCTCATTAATCAAGTCACAATTGTTAAACGTTTCTCTTCCAACTGTTTTCTTTCCTGGAAGATGGTAACTCATAGCTCAGTAACTCAGTTTGTACCCTAGAAAATAAATTCTGTTAAAGAAACAATCAACGTGAAGATGTCTGTGAGGGGTTGTGTTGAACTCAGAGTTATCTCCTCATAATGGTCTGTGAATTTACCTGTTCCCTTCTTTCACTTGCCATAGTTTGAAGTCCTTTTAGTCGTTACCACAACGTTGAGGCAAGGGTCAACCTTGCAAGAGGCAGCTGCATTTCTGAGACAGCCGACAGAGCCTTTGGTTCAGTCTTTGGATCTTTGCTAGTGCCAAGCTGCCCTTTCTCTGTCAGTTTGGTAAAGTGGACGAAACAAGAGGGAAGAATCTGAAAGAGGTCCCTGGAAGTTACGATGCGTGGCGCGGATGCTGCCGGTAGTCACTTTGTCGGCACCGTTCCACGCGTCATTTTTAACCACCCTTAAGGAAGAAAACGCTGTTCAACTGAACACACTCAGTGTGTTTTGAATTTGGTGGGGCTCCTGCACGTAAACGTGCAGAAAGGTTGCTCTAAAAGTGAGCTGCCGTGCCCCCACGTTATTGTTTAATTACCCTGGAATAGCAGTTTTGCTACTAATTACATAATAGTACCATCCACCCTTTACTGCAATTAAGTTTGCAGTGCCTGACTGTTAGAAACTGTGTTGTCATAATAAGGGTAGTTTCCTTTATTTGCTTGTGCTGAGTTGCAGAATCTATAATTATATGCACGGATCATCAATTTTAGACTTGTTTGTATAATTATAAGTAATTGAACATGAAAGCAATTTTGGAATATCAGACTGTAAAGCGCTCTGTCTATTGTGGAGTTGGAATAATTAGGAGATTAGAGGGATGATTATCAGTTAAGAAAGAGCTTCATAATTTTGTAGTAATTGAAATACAAACAAAAAGCCCCACTTTGTGAGTCCAACAGGAGCTTGCCTCGCTTGCAACCAGGGAGAGTCAGATGGACAAAGTTATTCAGCTATGTGCACATCCAGGATGATTTGGGGTTGGTTTAGTGTGTTGACAAATTAGCACAGTCGTTCTCCTAGTAACCTGTTTTATGGGCTGTATTCATGGCTACGAAGACAGGCATATTAATAATGTTATTACACTTAATAATGATACCTTTTATTGCTAAAAAATAAAAGCCTATCAAATATAAACCATATCTAATTTCTCAGTATTCATAGTGCAGAGAAAAGAGCTGCTTAGTTGAAAGCAAACGCTTTATTTGGAAGAACTTGCTGAAAAGCTTGGTGCAGAGGGAAATCACTGTTCTTCCACACACCAGAAAGGTATGTCACAAAAAACACAGGTTTATACTCTTAAATGGTCTCAGATTAGACTCCTGGGCTAGATTTTCTGTCTCACCAGAAAGCAGATGCTCTGAACTTTGAGCAGGACCCAAGGGGTTGGAGTTGGGGGCTTAGCTGGGTGGATCAGAAAGCTGTGCTGGTGGGTCTTGCCCACTGGTCTGCCCCAAGGCTGCTGTGCTGGTGGGTTTTGCCCACTGGTCTGCCCCAGGGCTACTGTGTCATGACCTCTGGGGTCCTGCTGCTTCCAGCTGGCTGGTGCTAATCCTGCCTGCAGAAAAGTTTCACCCAAGACTTCAGCCTTCTCCAGCACAGTCAGCCAGGGACTGATCATCTTCTCATTTTTTACTGATATTTCTGGGGCTTCCAGTTGTGATAGTTGGGTATTTAGAGTGCTTCCCCACCAAAGGGTAGTGGAGTGTGCTGGTGCCAGTCTCCCTTAATAGTCCTCAGCACAGGAAAGACATGGACCTGAGCAGGTCCAGAGGAGGCCATAGAAACAATCCAAGGGCTGGAACCCCTCTCCTGGGAGACCAGGCTGAGAGAGTTGGGGGTCTTCAGCTTGGAGAAGAGAAGGGGAGACCTTACTGCAGCCTTTCAGTACTTCATGGGGGCTTGTTGGAAAGATACAGACAGACTATTTGTGGCTATTTTTGGTGCTGATGGTGAGATTTCAAGCCTAGGTAAGTTAGTTACTATTGCCCAGCTTGGTGGGGTTTGGTGATGCCACCATATGCCATCTAGTTTGTGTAGCACTGACATCTGGTGGCAGGAGGCAAGAGTAACTCCAAGTTGCATCCCAAGAAAGAGGGCTGCACCAGTCGCAAGCTCTTGCCATTCGTAGTGTTTGCATCTATTTTTCCAATAAATGCAGCATGTTGGAAAATGAAGCAATCATCAAAGATTTGGGACTTATTAATGTTGCCACAGGATAAATATTAAGTAATGATTGAAAGCTGATAATGAAAACCAAGTAGCAGCTGTGAAGTGGTAATTGAAGTTGAGAGGTAGGAACAAAAATAAAGATGAAGATGTGAATTCAAGGTATTCTGTTCAGCTCCAGCATCACTCCGAAATAATTTTCAGGAAAATCTGGTTTATATGTCCTTTTATGTTTTAATACGTTTTTTATGTCCTAATAAAGTTATCAGACACCAGAGCCACTTTTGGAAATGCTGCAAGGGAGAATTCTCTTCTGCTCTCTCCCTCTTTTAGTTAGGATTCAAAAATGTGAAGAGGCTCCCTGTCTTTCTGTCCTGTCCCTGGTTTTCCCCTCCTCTTTTCTGCCACCTTCTCTCCAGCAAGAGTCTCAGGTTTGCAGCTGGCTGTTGTCAGGGCTCTCCGATGATTCCAATAGCAGTGCCAAAACCAAGAGCTTAAAATCATGGCATGTCACCCCAAAGACACTAAAACTTCCTGAGGTATTTTTAAATTCAATTTTCAGCGCTTTCTATTTGCACTCTGGCGTTGGAGGGCTCACATTTTCAGGACTGTCCATACAGTTCTGAGGACTAAGATTTTGTTCTCAGTACTTTCTTTGTCTCTTCTTTTCTTTTTTTTCTTTTCTTTTTTTTCCCCTCAATAAAATCTGGTCCTGATGTACTCAGGTGGTTCCCTGAGCTGGGACCTCCAGAGAGCTGCCAGCTCCTTGGGTGAGTCCCAGGAGAGCTGCAGCTTGGCCATGCTGAGCATCTGGAGACATGCAGATCTCCCCAGACCCAAACCCTCTCTGTATCTCTACCTTGGTGTTAAATCAGAACCTTGCATTGCTCTAAGAGACAGTCACATCACTTATGGCCCCAAGTAAGTGACCTTTAACAGCATCTCACTCTTCCTGCATGTATGCATTAAATTCTTCAGAGGAATTATTCCTGGGATAATGTTTCTTCTTATTAGTCTCAATAAGCAGTAGCTTAAACTTTCTGTGAACTTGCCAGATTTTTATAAGGCAGAAGCTATTTCCTAGCAGGCAGAGCTTGTAATTCTTTGCTGTCTGCTAGAGGGCAACATCTGTTAAATAATAGCATCCTTTTCTGCATGACTGCTGCTCAGCTCCACACCAGCCATACAGCAAGGAGGAAGCATGTAATAATTGCATACAGAATTCCCCTGCTTGTAGGAGGTAAATAATAAACACCACTGACATGCATAGGGAAAGAACAACAAGGGCCAGGGATCCCCTTTGTATTTAGATTGAAAAGATGCTAACTTTATAGCTTCACTTAGCCAAGTATTCATCTGGTAGATCCAGGCACAGGCAAGCGTTCAAGCTTCAGGGTGCAAACGGACCCTGCAGGTGAGTGGGATTCTGCACAGAGATCGTTTCCACGCCACAGGGAAGTCTGGTGACTGAATAGCAAAGTCTTTTGCAGAAAGGTGGGCTCTTTGCGCTGGGTCTTGTAGTCGTTTGCAGGCATAAAATCATCCCTTGTTCTGGTGATGGAAGCAGGACACCAGAAGACACCTATTCCGTGCGTGTCAAAAGGTGCTTTGTGTTTACTGTGGAGAGAGGGTCTGCACCCAGGTTTAACACAAGTATAAATCTGATCACAAATTCAAGACCAAAGAAATAAAAAAAAGCTACAAGCCTCTTCCCAATTCATACGTGTTGTAGGCAGTAGGGTGCAGTAAATGCATGTTAGGTAACATACTTTTTCTGTCTTCATTAGCAGCTCTGACTGTTACCTTATGCCAAGCCTGTCCTTCCATTCAGGTGATGGTAGCAGTGACAACACCTTGTATTACTGTCCTGCTCCTGCTGTGCTCAGGTGCATTTCCCTGGGAAACATGTTTGATGTCATTAGACAGCATTGCTTTTATGATATTTGATCACTTACGAAATTTGGGGAATGCAGATGTCACCTTTTTGTTCTAGGAGGTGCTCCCATGCTGGTAGATGGTTAGCATATTCCCTGGGAACACACATTTTATGAGCATTAAACCGGATTTGGAGAAGGAAATTCACCGTGGAAATAATTCAAGAGAGAAATGATAGAAATAATTCAGTTTCTTTTATTAAAAGGCATTTATCACCACTGTTTCCTTTTAAAATTAATATACAAGTGTGGGTGCGTTTGGCAGAGCATGAATTTTATAAAAGGCAGAACAGGCACCGACACAAACGAGTGAGTTCTTTTACTTACCCGGGAAGTCAAATTGAATTCTTTACAGGATATGGGCCCTGGGGAGGGTGATGAGTGGTTTAATTAGTTTTAAACCATCATATTTAATCAAGCAGTGTGCATTTTTAAACTGCTACATTCATTCCACTTCTAGGAAGGCTGTTTCAGATCTTTTTGTCATTAGTAGTTTATGAGACTTTGGAGCTCTAGGTTCAGCGTGAAGCAAATCTCTTTTAATTGACATCACCGCGCTCTAGAACGAACTGATTATTCTCAGAGTCACACCTTGGACTTAAACTCAGCTTACAAGGAGGAAGAGCCATTAGACATTTCTGAGCTGAAATTGTAATTGGGGTACAGCTCATCTGCAAAGCAGCCAGAGTTGTTCATTTATCCCTGCGATAAGAAGCTCTAAAAGGCATACGTGACAGGACAGCCAGCAGAAAAACCTGAAAAACACCCAGAACAATTTCTATTGTGCTGAACAAATTTTTTTTGCATCAGACCTGCAACTGAAATGTTTGGTTTGTTCCGTTTTTATAAATTCAGTTATCAAAGCAACATAATGACATCTTAACTGCTTACAGTTGAACTAAATAAGCTTTGATTAACTTCGAGGGAGAAAAATGAAGGATGGGGCTCTCGCTGTGTTGTGGGGTTTGATTAAGGAAAATACATAGATCGCAGCTGTCTTGACCTTCTGTGTGGAAGCAGCAGGTTTGCAAGCAAAGAAGCTGGCTTGGGCTGTATTCTTTGCTGGTTTAAGCAGGTTTGAGCTTTGCTAATGCTACAAAGCTGGTGAGGCAAAGTCTGATTCTTGTTTGGACCCGGGGACTGTGCTGAGAGGATCCAGAGCAGGTTCTGTGTCCAAGATTAGACTGTTTTGGGGACAAGTAGCCCAGAGCTCCTGCAGACCTGCTGGCTTCCCTTGGTAGGTGTGTACCTGTTCTCCAGCCCTCCTGTGCAGCATCCCTGGGGGCAGCTCTGGGGTCTGGGAAATAACCTCTTGCTGAAATGATCTGGACGTGTCATATCTCCTAGTGCTGCCATTGTGCTATTCACAGGTTGAAGAAGATGCTTTGAGGTCAGTTTTAATACTCTTCTCTGAAACTGCACGGGCAAAATGTGTACATTTTTAACAAGGAGGGAGTTAATCCTAAAAATCACTTAAGCTGCTTTTTTCCCCAAAGGTTTGTATAGTGGATTCCAGGGCAAGTCTTTCAGGGAAGTCTCTCCTTGTTCAACAATGACTGCCACAAAATTTTGAAGCATGGGATCTTATGGGTTTAAAGAGGTGGGTTTTTTCTTTCATTTTTATAATAAATCTAAATAGCAAATTAGTTTGAAAGAGTCTACACTGTCTGTAAGAGAAAACAAGCAACAACCGTTTTTCTTTACCTGATGGATGGCCTGAGTACTTTGGAACTACGTACGGTTGTCAGTCTTCAGTCTTTATTAATTGCAGTGGTAATATTATGATAAAACATAGGTGTTGTGGTAAACCAGAGCCTCTTTAAGTAGCCCTAGTGCAAGTACAGTCCTCACCTTAAAAAGTTCACAATCTGAACAGAAAGGATCGCCAAGGAGATGGAGGGAAGTGCTGGCTGAGGGAAAGGTGAAGTGACTTGCACAAAGTCACCCAGCTCATTAATAATAGAGCTAAAAGTGCACTTCTCGGTGGCTTCAGAGCTAGGTGGAGGTTTTCTAGCCAGTGACAGATTTAAGGTTTGCTGTCTCTCAGTCCCTCTGATCTAGCCACAGGATTCACAACGCCGCAGTAAAATTTATAGCGATTGCTCGTCACTGTGTTGCTTCTACCCCTGGAAGGAATTAAGGTATCGGATCTGAAAACCGCAGGAGTCTTATGTATGGAAAAGCTGTACTGGGTCACTTTTAGGTGCTTCTAAAATAGCATCAGTCAATTCTCCACCTAGTACATAAAATAGGATGAGTAACTTCCTCCCCCTAAAACTCTTAAGCCACTCTGGGTTTTCTGTGTATGATGGTATGCCTGTGGGCTAAATGTTTCACTGACGTGTGTTAAAAGAAGTACAAAGTGAAACCACCTCAGGTCCATGACTTCGTGACAGACTAGCAAGAAGCTCTCCAGCAAACTGCTTTCTGTCTACCTGCAAATGCTGAGTCGTCAGAATTACGATGTTCTTGGGAAAGAATTCAAAACAGACAAGAAATTACAATGCTCTTTGGAGAGAATTCAAGACGGATCAAGAAGGCAAGCGAACTTTTGCTGGAAATCTCTCTGGTTTCCTTTGCCTGGTTTCTTGGCATCCTTTTAAAGGAGCTGAGCGTGGAGCACTGGCAGTGCTGGTTCCTCAGCTTCCCGGCAGGTACCTCCTCTCTTGGTTCCACTCGGGCAGTGGCTTATCCTCTCAGCTTAGGACAGGGATGAAGAGCACGCAGGAGAAGAGTGGACCCCCCTGGCCCACCTGACTGTGGGGAGATGGGTGTCGCTTGCCTGCAAAGGTGTCTGTAGACAAGGAGGTACAGATGTGCACAGCAGAAGTCTGACATGTGATCCTTTTCCTTCTGATTCACCTGCATTCACTAATGCAGAACACCTTTAGTGCTGCTTCTTTTTGTGCGGAATTGGGGTTTGGGAGAAGGAAATGCTGGGTTTTTTCTTCCGTGGCACAACAAAAGCATACGTAAGAAACCTCCCCACGTTGAAGTTAGCTTTTTCCCCCTTGCCCCCCTCCTCTGCTCAGTGACACGTTGAAAAGGGAAAGAGCTGATACTCCCAATTTCTTCCCTCAGATGCAATTCTGGGAAGTGTTGGCTGGGGGAAGACTTCCAACGTGAAAGCTGCTCAGCAGTAGGAAGGTCTGGGACGTGCTGCCAACCGCAGAACAACGCAGCCTGCCAAAGAACCCAGAGTCTGCAGGGTGAGGCCCAGCTGTTTCACTCTGCCTGCACACAGAGGCTTTCCTGAAACGCAGGCACCGTGGAGCACGGCTCTAAAGTCCTGTAGTGTCCTAATGAGCCTGTCTGAAGCCCTGACCAAAGCACCACAAAGGCTTGCTGAGACCAAGGCTGCAGCTTGCGGGGCTGCGGAGATTTCAAGATAAAAGAAATCAGGTTCCTGATGCTGTCAGCTCTCCATCCCCTGCTACGGAGGCACTTTAACCTCTCTTCTTTCTTAACTGGACAATCTCCCATGTGCCTCTTTGAGGCACAGTACAGCACCTGAAACCTTTTAGATGTGGTTGTCTTTGTAGTCACTTAATTTTATTTCTCTTTGAATCGAAAGATAGAGGCTTTTATATTTTTTCTTTATGTAGTTTCCTCCTCCAGGAAGGGTGGTATGCTAATTTTCTATTTCATTGTGTCAGTAACCACCTTGGAATATGCATCACTTCTGCCCTTAAAAGAAACAGAATCATTTTCTTGGTAAACAAAGTGATCTTGTGGCAATAGGATGAGTGTGGGAGTTCATAAAGCTGAAGTTTTGCTGTGAGGGAAGGAAGGTGACTCGGGGTGGACGTGGCTGCGGAAGCGACCTCGTTGAGTGCAAAGGTCCAGGTCTCAGTAATGGATGTGTAGAAGAGGATGGAGGTCGGGAGCTGGGGCCATAAACCAATTCATGTTTTGCCAAAAGAAGAAATAACCTCCTGCTCTTCTTTAGCTTTTAAGCATTCCTCAGGGGTTTCTTTGAAGGATTTGAGAGTCCACTTCTCTGTTGTGGCCGAGTGTGTGTCAAGGTTGCCAGGCAAGATCCTTCTCTAAGACAAGACCTCAAAGGCCGAAGTCCTTATCTTGGTGGTCAGGGACGTTACTGGTTTTTCAAAAAGGAATTCTGTACCTCTCAGATTCTTGTTTTGTTTGATTTGTCTGGTTGGTTGGTTTGCTTTGACTTCCCTCTTGCCCTTAATAATTGTGCCTTCTTTCCTTTGTCACCGACGGGGATTTAACGTGGGAGGGTTGGTGCACAAGCAGCTTTGATCTGTTCTGTAGCAGCTACTGGTGCATCACACAGTTCTGCATCAAGTGAAAACCCCCTTCAGAGCAGAATGAAATCCTATGGAGATCTCTGCAGGGAGGTTCCTACAGCATCTTCTTGCACCTCCTGTGGAGGTGTGACCTTTTTTCCTTTGACAATTTGGGAATTGTTCATATGTGTTGTCATTGATCAGACCTCAGCTCTGTGGCTGAATTTAACCGAGTGGCCTTTTTTTCTGTGAGTTCACCTTAGGGTTGGATGTTTTGTTTGATTTCTTTCAATAAATTGAAGGAACCAAATACCGTTACTGATAAGGGAACATTTTCCTTTTTTGGAGTAGGAACTTTATCTCTTTAAAGTTGGGATCGGAGAAGCAAAAAGGCAAAATTGCCTGGATTAGAGGTTCTCATTGCATTGCAAAGGTAGCTCTGCGGACAAACCGATGAAGCCCAAGTTGGTCGGCATTGGCGTTTTCCCAAGCGTTGTGCCGATCACGAGCGTGATCCTTGGTGTGATGAGCACAGGCCACTGATGCTGGAGCAATAACTGCTTTTAGACACAGTACTTCAAAAGAGTCACGGCAGTAACACTCGACACCAGTATAAACTGGGAGAGGAATGGGTGGAGAGCAGCCCTGCAGAAAGGCATCTGGGGGAGCTGGTCAGCAGCAGGCTCAGTGTGCGTCAGCAGCGTGTGCTCTGGCAGCCAAGAGGTCAAACCACGTCCTGGGTGCATCAAACACAATCCTGGGGGATAGGAAGGAACTTTTTAAAGTAGGAACTTTTTTAAATGATGGGTTATTAATTAAGAATTCCTTAAAGCGGGGGGTCTGGAAACACGTTAGCTGTCAATACTGCTTTGAGTTTTAGCCTTAGCTTTCCCTATGACTTTAAGCCAAATAATTTTACTGTCCTACCTCCGTGGGTCTATCTGTAAAAGGAGAGTTAGTGATCTATGAATTTCAACAGGGTGTTGTAAGGATTAGCTGGTTCCTCTTTCTGTTGAATGCTTTGGGAAATGTAAGATGCTGGGTAAATACTACTTTTGTTCCCAAAGCATTTTTGTTTTGTGAATTTTCTCTGAAGTATACCATTTTTATGGTAGGAATAATTATCTTACGGGCTTTTTTTTTTTTTAAACATGATTTTAAGTCGCCTGTGTGAAGCACTACATGATGTGAACTATTTTAGTAAATTACTCAAAGTGTTACAGACGAAAGACAGAATTCAGAAGCTCTCTCTGTCTTACAGTCCCCTGAAATGCCTCATTACTTAGTGATACTTAATCAAATTTAATCTACAATAAATCTCTCTGTGCTGTTAAAATTCTGGTGGGCATTACTTTCACATTATTTCTGGGGAGTTTGAATTAGGCAATGTTTGGGATTAATTTTTTTTTTTTTTTTTAAACATCTTATACTGAGGAAAGGAAAAATAACTCACTGGGCTTGCTTTACAGAGATACAGCATTCAATTAATTCTGCCTAGCAAACCAGGATAAAGTCTTGTGGTCTCTGTTTCACACCCAAGTTCTGCTTGATGCCAGATTGTTTTGCCCATTTTTCACTTCAATGTGTCTCAAAGTTGGGTTTTTTTTACAATTTTGATGAAATGGGCTGTATTTTCCCATTTTTATCTCTGCTGTGCAGAAACAAGAGACAGTTGGTTTGGACACACTGTACTGAGTTCAGTGAACCCAGTGGAGCTGCACCAAGGATGCTGGGTGCCCAAAATGTTCAACCTTCCCATGTGGAGCATGGCACGTGGCTTCATTCCGTGCTGTGGGTTCTCATGAAACCCCAGCTCCCCCAGTCACGGGCACAGCTGTGATTCTGGCATGTTAGGTGGGGTTTACTTTTAAGGCACAGCACTTCTAGTTGTTACAACCAGCTAACCTGAGTCAGCGCAGATGAGGCTGGAGATGGAAAAGTTGGGTAGAGAGCAGAACTTCTCTTTACAGGAGCAGACAAGCACAGCCTTCTTGTGATGAAACTGAGCACTGCTGTGTGCCAGGCCACCAAAGATGTTCATGAGATGACCATCAGACATTTCTTTCCTAACTGTTCAGAAAGTACTTGGCAGCAAATAGTCCATTTGACTTGCTGCTCCCTGTTCAGCTGGTGATTTATAGTGAGCATCTCTGGTACATGCCACTGGCTTTTTCACAAGACAGGTAATAGCTTTTGGTTTAGATTCTTGTTGTGTGGACTTTACTCTGGTTTTAAGCTCCCTTTTTACTCTTTATTGTAGAGGTTTCTGTGCCAGAGTGAGATAAAAAGTTAAACAAGTCCTGTGTGTTCTTTCCAGAGGTCGATAGTCTTAAGGCACAAAGATCACATAAATCAGTGTACTCTGTCAGCTTTCTGCTGTAAGTCTTTTCATTCATAGAATGGTTTGGGTTGGAAGGGACCTTAAAGATCATCCAGTTCCAATCCCCCTGCCATGGGAAGGGACAACTCCCACTAGAGCAGGTTGCTCAGAGCCCCATCCAGCCTGGTCTCAAGCACTTCCAGCCACAGAGCATCCACAACTTCCCTGGGCAACTTGTTCTGGTGTCTCACCACTCTGAGTGAAAAACTTCTTCACATGCCAGTTTTCATTTAGATTAGAGTCCGACATCAAATCCATCCCATCACCGAGTCCCCCCCTGAGTTTGGGGACTCCCACTTCCACACCAAAATTTCCAGCAACCCCAGTGGACTTAAATGGCATTTTTTTTTTTCCCCACTTTTTTCTGAATGTTTATTTCCTGTAGGTTTCCCTGCATGGGCTTTGCAGGGGGTAAGTGGAATGGGTAAGGAAGGGGTAGCTTGCTGGAGAGTGTCAGGGTGGTGTCATACTCAAGGCAGAAAGGTTTTTGGGGAGGAAAAAGGTGCAGGAATCCCAAGAGACAGCCAGGCCCTGGGTTCTAGTGCTGCCTGCTGGGAGATCAACCCATATTTGTATCACTGACCACAAGCATCACCAGATGAAAATGAGTGAAAAGGTCACATAAGTGGCAGGGTCAGGGATGCACCTTTCCCTCCAGTAGCACTTCTTTTTCCTGAGCCTGTTTTCCAGGTCACTGACTTCTGTGGTGACAGCCATCAGCTGCCCCTCAGTGGAGGATGACAACACAGAGTGGTTGGGGGACACTTTGGAAGGCTGAAAGGTTTGTATCTGAAAGTGGCCAGGGCTGAAGGAAAGTGTCAGAGGGACAAACACCACAGAGCAGAGAAGGGGCAGAGTGCTGAGGAGCTGCCAGTTCCTGTGATAGGTCTGTGCCCCCCCATTAGTGCCTCCCCCAGCAAGATACTGGTCTTTGGCTGGCTCTTGGGATGCCTTTTGGCAGCGTTGGTAGTACCCCAGACCATAAGGAGAGTTATAAGAAGGAACTGTGTTGCGCAGAGACCAAGCTGCTGGTAGTAGTATGTATTTGGTGTGGGGAATAGGGGAAGGGGCATCCTGGGAAAAGAGGATGAACAATTCTGTGAACTAATCTGTAAAATCACTGGATTGGTACAAATGAAACTGGCTACCTCATTACACAACTTAGATAGAAAACAGTACGGAAAACTGTGATCAGGGAAGACATTAGGAGCAGTTTGTGAAGGAAGATGAAAGTCAGCTAGAAGCAGTCTATCAGCTGAAGCAAATGTGGTCCTGGGTGGTGAGGGGGAACCTAAGGAGTATGGTTAACCCCATGTGAACAGGGAGGGCCCAGCAGCATCCACCAGAGATGGAGATCTTTGTACTGGGGCTCACATCCTGACACCACAGGACATCCAGCCCATGGCTGCAGGAGTCTGTCACTGTGGGCAGATGATCCACAGCAACGAATCCAAATGCTTCTTGTTAGGGTGGGGAAGAGGAAGATCTGACTTGGGCTAGGCTTTAAATCCAGGCACAAACTCCGTGGTTGATCCCACCATGACAAAGGCCAAGAGGTCTTGGTGCTGCACTTGCATTTATGAACAACTCAGTGCTAATTTTACTGTGTTCTGCACAATAAAGACTTTCCAGAGCATTATGATGGAGCTGGTCTAACCCAAAATCTCAGATCCAAATATTTTTCTCAGATTACTTTAGACCTGAAATGCTCCTCTGATTGTGAACAACTTTGAACCTCAGAGAAGGCTTGGAAGGCACTTGAATTTCAGTTTAGAAGTTTCATCTATTTTTATTTTTTTTTTTACTATTGAAACTTCTGGCCCCCCAGATCTGATAAATTCACATTCATACACATCCCCTCCTTCCAGCAGCCATTCCCTCTCTGAGGGCACGTTGCAGCCTATCACCTGCTTATTTCAAACTTGATGTACTAATGGGTTCCTTTCTAACTTAGGTGAGGTTTCTGCTACTCTACAACTCCGAGGTTTTTCTGTGACAGCAAACCCTGGGTGAGTGCGAAGCGGGAGAGTTACAAGCTGCTAATTGCACGGAGATAGTAGCTCCTTGTCAGCATTTGGCTCTGTTTATCTCCTCACCTCATGTGATTTCCAGAGCAAAACCCTGAAGAGCTTAGCAGGGTTTGAATCCTCTAATTGTGCCGCTGCAGCCACGTGACTGCTTGGCTGAGTAATTCCCTGCAGAAGGAGACAAACTGCATGTTAAAAAGCTCAACAAATAGTGTTTGAGACGTGAACGAGTGGCAGCGGTACGCGGTACCTGTGCCACTTTGCCTTGGAACCTTGGTTTATGGTACCAAGCTTGGTCATCTGAGGGGAAGGGCATGGGTGGGGAGGGAAGGCTAGCTGCACCTTTGGCTCGTTTTCTCTCCCCTTTGCCAGCCCTCTGCCTCCAAAACTGGTCCCGTCGATCATTTATTAGAAGGAATGGTTCCTCAGAGGGCTCGCTGAGGAGATAGGAACACCCTGCCTTGTGGAGGTAAGGGGCAGGTGCCTTCCCCACTGCCTAAAGCCGTTGGTGCTGTTCTGCAGTGGTGTAAGACAGGGTGAGAAAGAGAGAGGAGCTGGCACAAAATACGCAGGGATCCGCTGAAGACTTTCTTCATTTCTAGGCAATAGATGGGAGGGGGGGAGAAGGCAGATAGAAGCCGATCGGCCCCCGTTTACACAAAGCCTCGCACCGTTTTCAGGACGGTTAATTGCATTGATTGTTCCAACCTCAGCATCCTCCTTTCACCGGGGAGCTGGGCGCTGAATTGCAGCTTGTTCTTTCGCCTGGCTGAGGAGAAGGGGCCGTCTGGCACGGCGAGCCCGGCCGGGCACCCGTACAGCCTGGGCGTTTGCAGAGGACACCCCTTCGGAAGCCTGGTGCCAGGAGCACGGCCGGTGCAGAGCGAGGGAAGGAGCCCTGGCAGCAGCCTCGTGAGCCCTGGCAGGTAGGTGACCGTGCAAACCCTACGCTTCTGCCTCCCGAACTGGCTTTCTGAAAGCGGCGGTGCCGGGAGCGGGCGGCCTTGGGCTCGGGAAACTCCTCTTTGCTGCTCGTGGCAAGTCGGACGGGGTTGGAGAGAGCAGCCAGGGCTGTGTGTGCCCAGAAGCTGCTCTGTCTGGATGAGGAGATCGATCGCTGTGCTAAAAATCACTGGAGCCACCGGGGGGTTACAGATAGAAGGCTGACTTGCGAATCCTGGCGGAACTGGGGTCCGCAGTAACTGCTGAGCACCAGCACGTGCGATGCAGGCGGCGTGGAAAGTTATCTGGGAGACCTGGAACGGCCCAGCGGTGCTTTGCCCGGCCCTCGCTTGCAAAGAAGCTTAGGAGAGGGTGAGAAAAATGCTGAAGCAGGGGGAAAAGGTGTTCTGCTGCTGATTTGGTTTTAACCCTGTCGATGACGTGTGGTTTTGAACGTACTGCGGGGTGATGAATTAATGCAGCTGTATTTTACTGGTACCTGGTGGCTACCAAAACCAGTCTCTTTGTGTGCAAACTGGGCAAGCCTGTTACAAGGAGGGAGGAGGAGAGAACGCAGGAGGAGAGAGCTCATTGAGAAAGAGAGCAGAGGATGAGCTTGGAAATGGAGTGTAGATTTCGAGTCAGTTCTATGCTTATTCTGTGCTCTGTGATGATGCAGAACACAGCAGCTGTCAGGCTGCAGAGAGGAGCTAGAGACAAACCAAGATCTGAGACTGGAAGGAAAAAGTGCAGAGACAATCTTCTGCTGTAGGTGAAGGTGGCAGCGTGTTCCTAAGAGAGACCGGGCATGATCTGAAACTTATTTCAACGTAGTTTTCCAACTTAACCAAAATTTAGTTGTGTGTAAACCAGCAGAGTTTAGCATCACAGAATCACTGAGGTCGGAAGGGACTTCAGGATGTCCAGGCAGTTTAATGGTTTGGTGTTAAAATGGTGCCATTCAGTGTAAAACCAGGCAAGACTTAACTCTCAGGAACATTTAGATTGTGAATCTTTAAAACCATAGGAGAGACTTGGGAGGTTCCCTGTGAAGAGGGATTTTATGGGTGGGTTGGTTGGTTTGGTTTGGTTTTTGAAGTAAGGCAGAGGGAAGCTCAGTGGTGCTGAGCACTGCAGGGCCAGGCATTCCTAGAGGAAGGATGGAGTTTCCAAAATGCTTCACCTTTTGGGGCTGTTAGGGCAGGCTGGGCTGCAAGCTGTGCTTTCTTGGTGTGTTCTGCCCTCAGGCACTCAAGTCTTGACTGCTCAAGTGTGAATCCAACCCCAAACGGTCTGAGGCATGGAACATTTGTCCTTTTCCTTTCGGGAGTTTGTATACACTTAGAAATGGATTGGGAAAACACTTGAAAAGCAAAACCCCTTCAGTGTCCCGCTGGAAAATGCTGATCTAGGGAAGCCCTCAGAGCCTGCATGGATTTGACATCAAGTCGGAGATTTCCAAGAAGGAGAGGGATCTGCTTTTGGAGGCAGCACTGTCCCATGGGGCAGGAATCCATCTCCCCTTGCACCTTGCCCACTTTTTGCTTTATGCGGTGCAGTGGACTAAAACCTGACACTTGCAGAGCACCTTTCCCACTAAGAGGAATATCTGCAGATGAATTAGGCTGCAGTACTTAACATTAAATCTCACTTATTGTCATTGGCTGTTATGTCATGCTAAGGAGACTTCGGTTTTACTGCCCACCTGCTGCTGATCCAGACAGCCAAGAGTTTCCATGTTATTTTATGCTCAGCTACGCTTTACTGGATTACTTCTTTTCTTCTTCTTTGTTTGGTTTTTTTTCTGGACGGGGCGTAGGGAGCAGCAGCTTACTTTTCTGTTGAATATTTATCCGTATCTGAAACACGTGAACAGGAAAGAAGAGTGTGTGTTTAAGCATATGAGGCTTCTGAGGCATCTTCCTTTTAATTAACAGAAACCAAACAGAACCTGCGAGTCGTGGTGTATCTTCGTTCAAGATCCAAATTAAAGCACGGCTGAGAGTAGGGATGGCAAGTGGAGGAGGGAAGGCTCACATTTCCAGGGGAGGAAGAGAATAACAGAGCAATGGCTTTTCTCCTTTCATTTCTGCTACTGTAAGCAGTTATACAGAGTGGAGTGAAAAGATCCAAATGATGCAAGAAGCCAAATGTACTTTCTCTGTTTCCCGAAGGCCAAGCTCATCTACTCACTGGAGACCTGTCCCAAATGAGAGTTACCTCTCCTGGGGAGAACTCCAGCTCTTGAAATGAGCACTGAAGGAAGGTTGGTGGGTTCATTAGCACTGAGAAGCCGGTCTGCTCTCCGATGCTGTGCCCAAGCCGTGACCACCCAGACTTGAAGTTTACCTGTTTTGCTCTAGTTTTTTTGTGGACACAGTTGAGCAGTTGCTCACCCCACGGCGAGAGAATGACTCGGGGAGATTTCCTCTGTACGGGCAGATTTGTGCTCAGGATGCAAAGTGAGCGCAGCTCTTTGAGGGGAGAGACGGGCTTAGCATCCAGGTGACTATTCCTATTTCTAAGCTCTCAAGTGAGAGCAAATGATTTAGCCGTGCTGAACTGGAAGGACTTCCACTATCTTACACTAGCAGCGTATCAAGCTAATTAGTGTGGTGTTCCCAGTATTTATCTCAGTGTGAATGAAGCTTTGTCCCATTCACAAGCCGGGTCGATGCAGTAGCTCCAAGGCCTAAGCATATAGTCATGAGCAGCAGGAGTGACTGACCTCTGCTTAAGAAACCACCTTTAAGCCCGAGGTGGTGGTTTTCCCCCTTCTGCCAAAGCAGTAAGCCATCTGCAGAGATAAATAAGTGCCCTTGTCCTTATCAGTTATTTACAGATGCCTCAAAGAGCAGGAGCAATGGGAGGCATTCTGTCTGCATGCCGTGGTGTTGAATGGTGACTTGTTGGGGTTTTCACTGAAGGAAAAAAAAGGCAATTAAGAAAATGAACCCACCTCCAGCAATCTAGAGTGGGCCTTAAGACATCTGGCCTTGGAGAACTGGCAGGCAAAGGCAAGGAGAAACCATCTGATGAAAACCAAACCATCAGTGCCAGCAGTTACAGGGGCTGAGCAGAGACCTTTCTTGCAGGGACCAAGCCAAGTTTGAAGGCACCATGTCTTGAGTCTCTGCTAGCCTTCCCTCTCGGCACCGAAACCACGCACCAAGTCCACAGGCTGCCCTGAGGGATGCACTGCAAACCGGGGGCAGCAAATTCATACTGGGATGGGGTGCAGACTGTGCTGTTTGCCAGACTCTTTGATAGTTAGGATTGTTTCCATCCTTCAGGTAGGTTGCCCAGGAACTTGTTTTGTAGAAGTGAATAGCTGCAAATCAGCCTTGTATGCATTCATCTTTTTTTTTTTCCTGATGCCTAACTTTTCAGGAGAGCAGCATTGGGTTGGGTTTTTATTTTACAGCCATTAAAATGGACCTGTTGTTTTCAAGGCTTGGAGACCTCTGAGTCATTTCGGAGTGGTTTTGTCCTGTTTTGTAGCCGAGCTTTCTTGCTTACAAGCTGCTTTTCCCTGAAGAGCTGCTGTTGTAATTGCTGCACTTGTAACCCTGCTGCTGCCACTTCTGTGAGCGTCTCCAGGAGTCACGCTCTGCTGAAACGGAGCAGTTTCTCTGCTGTCTGATTGTAAAGTCCGTGGTGTCAGTTATTTAAAGATGGGATTAAAATAGGTGGGGTTTAGGTTTACGTTTTCCAAACGATTGCTGTTTTGTTGGCCTGCTACCGTGGCCAGCTGGACACATCTTCAAGTGTGTGTGTGGGGGGAGGAATGCCTGTTAGAAGAAAAATCTCATCCCGCGCTTTTGAAAATGTTGAGTGTACCTCAAGCTAAGCCCCCACAGTCATCATCGTGTTTGAAAACATGGGCCTTCAGGTTGGCCTTTTTTTATTTGTTTTCTTGTTTAAATCATCTTCTTTTGAGACCTCAGGGGAGAGGCAAATTAATCATAATCTGGTGATATTCCATCAGGGAAACGAAATTCTTTTTTGAAGTCTCTATGCAGTTATCACAGGGAAACTCACACGGTGGCAAAACCTCAGGGATTAGATATGATAAGACAGTGAGAAACAATATTCATTTTGAGAATGTAAAAAACCAGCCAGTTTGTGCTGTGAACCAGTTGGCGATGCACTTTATTCTCCTTAAAACAGATGCAAATTATCTAGAATGGGGTATTGTGTCAGCAGGAAAAGGTGCGTGGCTTTGGTTCTCAGGACAGCTTCCTGTGGTATGTGGATGCCCGTGTTTGTGTAAGAACGTAGATGTGGGGTCTTCCTCGTGCTCCCAGCATTGCCAGGGTGTAACTGGAGGAGATAACTTGGTACAACTGATGTTGGGAACTGAAATGGTGTCTTGGGAGTGGGATGTCGGGTTCTGCACTGAGGGTTGGCGGGGATGGAGTGAGTGTGGCTGGTGCTCAGAGTGTTTGAAGGGAGGGGTGTCAAGGGTTGGGGTTGGGCTGGCCACTAGACAAATGGCTGCTGCTCTCTATTAACCCCTCTCCCTTCTTAGCAGAGGAAGAGAAAGGGAGTAAGGGAGAGAGACTTGGGGGTTGGAAAACTAAAACAGCTTTAACGAAAATAATAACGATAACATGAAATATATACAAATATATAAAAAGCCAATATTGAACCCAAACCCCTGATGGCAATTACATCACCGACACCACTGATGCAGTGGAGCAGGCACTGGGGAAGTCCCAGGCTGGACTCAGTGCAGATGGGAACTGGATTCAGGAACGTGTAGCTTGGGATTAAAGGTAGAATGGACAGAGTTCTCCTTGGCCAGTGGCCGTTGAAGAAGAGGCTTGACCCTCCTGATCCCTCAGCTTTATA
>WTSP01020913.1:0-100933 GCA_025331215.1 Actenoides lindsayi
TAAGTTCTGTTTATGGTACATTGGAAAAATATTTTGAAATAGTTGTTGTAGAACTTTAGCTAATCACCCTAGGAGATAGGTGATCACTGACCAATCGCCCTATGGGGCTAGGGTATATAAAACAGAGTTATAATTTAATAAAGTTGCTGCTTTTGTCTGCTCTTGCTGAATTTGTGTGTTGCTGCATCTCTCCACTCACGGTATAAACAGCAACAACATTGAACAAATATGTTGCCCTGCTTGAACTGAGTAGGTACATTTCAGTGGAAAAGTTGATTGATAAACATCTAGTCTAATATCAGAAAGATGCACAGCATCTTCACATAGGTCAAGAAACCAAATTAAATTTGGACCCAGTAGAATGGGATTTCAAACTTGTGGGTTTTCAGTTTCAGGTGCCCTTCTTGAACAAAACCAAGCAAATAGTCACTTGGAACAGTCCTGCATTTAGGTCACTGTCAAAGAGGATGTTCTACACTAAGTTTCAGAAACAAGTTGCATGTTGTTTTATGGATCATATTGCTGCCAGAAGCACCAACCCTTATGCTGCATTGCCAAAAGTGCTACTTGACTATAAGTACACTCCTCCTGGAATGTAGTGCTAACTTTGATTATTTGTACCTCAGGGAGGTTTGTCAAAAAGTCTTCTTGAGACAACCATCTGCTGGTAGTCTATTTAGAACACTGGAGGTGTCACCTACTTTCAGTCAAGTCTAGTTTTGCTTAGGATAAACAGAATACATGGCAGGAACAATAAGGTATTGTCAGACAACTTGATGTAATTTCTATTCAAACAATGAATTTGTTTCCCCAGGGAAATTGTATATCCAAAATGTGGTTCATGCACCTTTGCACAGAAGTTGTGGTTATATTATATGCTGTAAAAGCAACCAGCACATTTGCAATTACTTCAAACAGAAAACATTTGGAGAACTTGCTAAAATACAACTTTTTATCCTTTGGGATTTAATTTTCTTAGAAACAAAACATTCCCTTGAAGATAAACAGCAAGAGGCATTGATTCTACTAACTGTAACAACACTTCCCAATTAATTAAAAAAGATGTCCTAAAACCACTGTAACACCAATTAAAAACACGTCCTGATTGGAAAGTTTGGTGCTGAAGAATTATAGTTACAGCACACTGAAAACTTACTGAATTAACATTTAATTTAGCCATTTCATATCAAACTACTTTATATCAAAGAGAAATGCAGCATTAATTCAAAGAGTTCATGCTGAACATGAACATCATTAACATTTACACAAAGATGTGCCATATGGTATGGTAGAAAATGGAATACTCTTAAACATAGGGGTCTCTGCTTGCAGCTTCAGAATTTGGAGTCCATTATAGTCTGTAAGGAAAAAAGCCTTAAATCTTCAAAGAACACAGACATTGTCAAATGGGTATATTTCATTAAATCATTGGGTAATCCAGGGCTAAGTAATTATCAGGTACTTCAAATATTATAGATAAAGGCACAGTTGGAAAGGACCATGTTGGTAAGTAGACCATGAAAACATAAAATCTGAAAATTTTAGACACAGTTTCTTGATCTTGATAAAATCAAGAGTGGAAGAATCAGTAGAAACAAAGAAAGGAAAAGACATGTATTTGAGAATAGACCATTGTCTGTGAGACAGTTCTATGCACTGGCTTCTGTACTTCTGAATTCCAGAACGTTCTTAAATATTAGTGTAATGATCAATGCAAAAATATTGTTCATACAGTTGAGAGCTGGACATCAAACGTTTTCCTCAATTCAGAGGATTTTAGTTTGTGATGAGAAGATGCAGAGCGCTTGACATTTTACACACAGCAATGTAGACTATACCTTAGAATCCTTTTAAATTCTCATGAAATGTACATTAACAGCATGTGCCAGGACAATTTCCAAGTGGAGGAAAGTTCTATGCAAAGAGAAAGAAATAATCATCTACCTTGAAAAACATCTAAATATGACTTGTGGATATTTGGCATGTATACTAGTTGCTGAAAAATGTTGCAAGTGCAGTACAAATGCCATAGGCAAACCATTTTTCCCTGCTTTCTCAATTCGTATTTCAAGATGCCTCATACATGTTAGTAAGCATGAATTTTTCTGATTTTGTTAGGGAAAAGTCACTTTCCCCCCAGGAGATGCTAGTCTGGAATGAGAGTGATTAACTCCAGTGGTTGAAGTTACATGTTACAGAGTTCATTCTGCTTCTACTCAAGAGCACTGTAGAAAATGCAGTGTGGACAAGACTGTTAAATTGCTAAGATTGTCTTACTACACAAGTATGACGTACACACACAGACATATATATATACACATGTCTGGCTGTGCTCTGCTTCTATCTAACAGGTGCATTTTATAGTCATATTGACACACAGAGTGTACAAACCCCTGTGTAAGGACCATGCAAGTGGTATTTTCATCTTCCAGAATATTAAAACACAAGTTGCTAAACAAAGTAAAACCTTCCTGGTTTTTAAAACAGAAGTTACTTCCTAACAACTTAAGAGTGACTGCATTTTCATAATATCTTAATGATAAAATATTTTCATCCTAATAGCAATAGGAAAAGTACTACTAAAAATAGATATGTTTTCCCACATAATGACTAAAGGAGAAACTACTTTATAAAATGTTAGAGACCAAATCCCTGCAGAGCTGGATAGGAAAATCTCAGTTGAGATTCTCACCATGAATAAGCCTAGACCCTCATAAGGTGGACTAAAGGAAAAAACATTAAGTCCTTGTCTTCTTGAGTCAAACATGATTTAGTTGCTCATAATAAATGTAATGCAATCAAATTAATATCATTTGTGGTCATTTTTATTTTGACCATCTGTCGGTTGTGCCGCTAAGTTTTCCAGGAATGAAAGCATGGTTTAATAATTATATATAAAAAAAACCAACAGACCCAAACATGTTACCTTACTTTTTACCTTACTGTTATTTCTCATTCTTCTAACAAATTGGCTAAGGAGAGTAGTGCTATACTTCAATTCTTCACATTTAGATGTTTTGCTAAGTCCGAGTTATATTGTGTTATCAGTCTGTTTTGGTTTTTTTTCTTCTTGTCCGAGGTTTTTCATTTGCAGGACTTAGCTGTAGTCTGCAGAGACAGAAGTACCTAAGTACAAAGATTAAAAACAATTTTGCTGGTATTTCTGACTGTGTGGAATTTGGAAGAACTGTAGATCTTATGAGACTCAGTAGTCTCAGGAGGTATAGGCAATTCAGGTAAGCTTTGAATAAGCATCAAACATTCTGCTGCTGTATCTTCAGTTTCAAACTCTGAATTTTTTTAGGTTTATCTGTCACAAGAAGAAGGGAAAGGATGCAAAGTGCTATCATGGTCAAAAATTTGTACAACCATCAATAATAAGGGTTTTCTCAGTACTGAGACATTTTCAGGTACCTGCAACCTGAGGCTAATAACTGAAAGTAGAGAGAAGCTTGGTCATGGACGCTGGAGCAGGTCCAGAGAAGAGTGAGAGATTGGTGAAGGGACTGGAGGGAAAGTCTTATGAGGATAGACTGAGGGAACTGGAGTTGTTCAGCCTGAAGAAGAGCACACTCAGGGGAGACCTCATCACTTTCTACAACTACCTGAAAGATAGTTGTAGACAGGTGGGGGCTGGACTCTTCTCCCAGGCAACCAGTGACAGCATGAGAGGGCATGGCCTCAAGCTGTGCCAGGGGAAGTTTAGGTTAGATATTAGGAAGCACTTCCTTATGGAAAGGGTCATTAAACACTGGAATGGAATGCCCAGGGAGATGGTAGAGTCACCATCCCTCGTGGTGTTTAAAGAAAGATTGGATGTGGCATTTAGTGACATGGTCTAGTTAGGTGTTGTGGTGTTAGGTCTTAGGCTGGACTTGATGATCTTGGAGGTCTATTCCAGACTCAATGATAATTCTGTGTATCATTCTGTGTATAATTCTGTGTAGCAGTTTAAATCAATGTAAAGGTCTTTTTTTTGGTAAATAAGATTTACTGAAATAAATTCCTCTCGTTTTCTCTTTGTAGCTGATCTCAGATCTCTATTTTGTCCTGTGATGGTAATAAACTATTTACCCTAGCTACAAGTCCTGTCAGAACCTCCTTTACTTAGAACTTAGTTGGTCTAAGGGGCACTTGAAAATATTGAAATGCCCTGGTAAAAGGCAATGGTATCTTGAAGACCTCCTGTATACATTCATTCCTCTTACTTAACTTCAGCAGCAGATAGCTATGAGCTCTTTTTCAGAGAAAAGTACAGACCCCTAAGGTATACTAGCACAGTTTTCAAGACAGGATGAATACCTGTAGTAAGGAGAGGTAGTAGAGGTATCTTTGTTTTCCACTCTGCTGTGTCATATGTCTATTCTGGGCATGAGCACAGGCAAAGCTTTGTATATAATAAAAAAGGAGAGGTAGACGGTCACAGGGAAAACTGCTCAACTTATGGTTTAGAACAGATAAGGTCTGGAGCAGCATAATAATTTATTAATGACATGCTATTAACTGCCTATCAGTAAGCCAGTCATTCAGGGTAGCTACAGTAGTGCATACAAAATGTTAATGAAGACCTGCAATTTCATAAACATTTTATAAATATTCTATAAATGTTCTACTCACACTCACTACTGTGTGCATGCTCCCCCTCTTGCAGACCATGTGAGTTACAACCCCCCTCTCTGCTTCTGGGGATGCAGGTTGTTCTATTCACATCTATCTCCTGTCAGAGCAGTAGGTGGCCCACCTTTTGTGTACCTTGCTTCTCCCTAAAACCTGCTAATCTACATGCCGGTGAGAAGGCACCATGGCCATGTATGCACATCAAGTTTTGGGTGCCTGGTCCTGCACCCTGCATTGTCAATTCTCTAGCTGGATGTAGGCTGCTTATGGCATTTGGGTAGGAGGATGCTCTGCCATGCCAGTGCCAAACCAGATTTAGATGGCTGCTTTGTTATCCTTTTCTTACTCTAAAATCCCTCATGATTGTTGCAGATTTTCATGATTCTCCATTTTAAAAATCCCTCCATTGTATTTAGTCAAGGTGAGGCAAAAAACTAGGGGGTTTAAATTTGCAACTAAGCATGGGTTAGTTGCTGAGATAAGAATCTGTACTTTCCTGACAGAGTAATTTAATTTGTAAACTATCTGTAGGATGTCACAGCTCTCAAAATCATGTGTCACTACTAAACCTTTTACAGCAGAGACAGCTGCAGTAGCCCTGTGGGTGTTCACCTCAGAAAGTTCAGCTTTAGTCACTGTGTGAAAATAATAGTAACTGGACATGTCAAAGCATGACTCCATTCCAGAAAATTACAATAAACCAGCCCACTGGGCTGTAACTAAGCATGGCTCCCAGTGTCTGTCTTTGTAAGGGGCTGGGGGAAGAATGAGAGCATGATGATTGAAGATTCAGAAAGCATTACAAATGTTATGGGGAATTAAATAAGAAAGGAAGAATTTTCTAAATCATAGTGTCTTTCATCAGTCGTACTTAATATCACTCTGGGAAGCAGTCTTCGTGCTTTCTTCCCTGGTATACTAATAAACAAGACTGTGAGTTCCTGGAATTGTTCTTTATAATGACTTAACGTTTATTTATATAGCTTTCTGGGCTCTGCTGTCCTGTAGCATTGATAATGTTGGCTGAACCCATAGTGCTTCAATAACTGGCTGCCTTCTGCTAAATGTGTCCTACCACCTATGAGTTCTGAAAATTGAAGGTATTCACTAAAATAGGAAGTTATAAAACAAATTATTTCTGTCAGTTAAAAAAAGAAATCCAGAAACTTGCGCTAGATCATTTATTTTTCCCAAGAATGTACTTTCATGCCTCAGCTGTACAATGAGAGGTAGAAAGACTCCAAGGGACGTACTTTGGGTTCAGTAGTCTTTCAGCATATCATCAGTTACAAGATTGGAGGCTTAATTAAATAAGCGATGTAACAGGTGAAGCAAAACACCGGGAGAAAAGAGAAAGACCGCTGTAAATACATGTGTAAATACATTTAATTTCCAATAAAAAGCTTAGGAACATTCTATATGTTACAATTGTATAGTCCTTAGAATATAGGCATGGCTACTCATGAGTAGCAAATATTAGTCTGAGAGTTTGTTGTTGCAGCAGGTAATTACCGTTAAGTTTTAGCTTGTTCTATACCCGTGATATTTTTGACCAGCAAACCTCTAAAACATTCCCAATAGAGAGGATTGTCAATACCACTGACATGTCTCTTGTACTTTTCTTACTCTTTGCAATTCTCTTAGAAGTAATGTGAAAAGACTAGAAAATGTATGCATGCATACCAGAACATGCTCTGTTTGTCCCTTTTTTCTCTACTATATAACAAGCATTTGAAAAATATTATTAATTTGGGGGGGCTGGCATGCTTCTTTTGTGTCTGAAACAATTCATTTTGACCTGAGAAGACAAAATGGTTTTAGGAGATTCCTAAAAAGTGTCATAAATATTACACTCTCCAGAATATGATAAATCTAATTAATTTTTTCCTTTTGTGAGAAAACTATGTCTGCCTATGTCTGTTCTTTCTTCTGCAAATCTTGATCTGTCATTCATAATTTGTCTGTCATTGCTGATGTTATAAAACTGCTTAATAGAAACATTTCAGAAATAAATTTGTGTAATAAAAATTCTAAAATATAGTTAGAGATAATATTAGTAGGGATGTGGAAAATGCCAATTTTTTTTCTGTCCGTTCATAACTTCCTTTCTAAAGTGTAGTGAATTGTTGACCTTTACTACTTCAAGAGATAAATTTGGTTTTATTATGTGCCTTGTATTTTGATATCTTGTTGACTGTAGTACATTATGAATCTTACCGGGTACTATAGTCTGGCTTCCTACCAAGAACAAGTGATACCTTACTACAGTTCATTGTGAAATCTGACTGCTTTGGAATAGAGGAAGAGTCTCTTGACAGATGTCTTGACAAAGCAATAATGGAAAGGTCATACCACATTTCCTGCAGCATTTATCTTGTTTCTTTAGTGGCTGTGCACTGAAAACTATATCCAATTATACCCAATTAGGAATACCAAGTTCTGCACTGAAGTTAAGAATCTATTAAACACTTTCATCAAAATTATCACACATTATATTTGAAAACTCTAAAACTCTTAAGTGACATCTCATCAACATTACTATTCAAATCCAGTCTTAAAACTTTTTACCTTTTCTAAAGATCAAGGTCACAGAGCTCAGCAGTTCTTGTTTTATGGGGCCTTGGGGCCATTTTGAACTATTACTACTTCACGAATTGTTGATTATGATTGAATGCTGGAGCAAAAGCACATAACAGATATTCTGAGCAAGTCTTTGCTGACAACACCATCAGCATTTGGAATAAAGAATGCTCAATATTCAGTGACAATTATGAAAATGTTTGCTTATCAATTATTTTATCTTCCTTTGATAGCCATGACAGATTAAAGGCTAATTCTAAAAATACTGGATATTTGATTAAGTACACCAAGTATATTCTTTTTGTTATAAGATTCTGATTTAGAAAGCAAAATAAAAATGATGATGCTAAAGAAAATATTTTCTGTGTTGATATACAAGAGTAATTTGGATAAGTTTGAAACAGGCTGTTTTGAAAGGCTATAGAAGTCTTTCAACTGACTTAATGAGTTTTGTTAGACCCATAGCTGTTAATTACATTGGTAACAGTGTCATCCTTGTTATGGTACCAGTGAAATAAGGTGCTTAGTTGTGTTGTTTTTACACTGATTAAAAATTGACTTATTTATTTTGTTTTGCATCAGACCTTTTCTGCATAAGCAATATCAACAGTAAATTTAATTACATTCCAGCTAGCTCCATATTATAAAATTCTTAGGTACAAAATCTGGTGTGAAGTCAAGCAGGAGTTAGAAGTCACTGACTGTTGCCATCTGTTTTTCTTCTGAATGGGAAACATGGATTCTGATTAGTACATTTGGAGAAAACCTACGTACAATAAATCTTACTTTCCCTCTGCATTTTGTAACAAGTCAGAGTACAGTATTCTGTATTTTGTAAACCTTAATTACACTGTTGCAAAAACTGACTCAAAAATAACTTCAGTAGTTGTTCAACTAAATGCTTACAGTTTTCTTTCCCTCTGTTTTATCCTGTAGTGATTAATGTGTGATATACTCAAGTGGATGACTAATAGCTCTTCCTGGGCTCAGCTAGTTTTTTTTTAAAAAAAGGATCCAGACTGAAAGAACAAAAAGACTGTTCAGTCAAACTCTGTCCTCAAAGGCCAAGTTATCACAGTGAATGTCCTTCATATAAATGTATATTCTTACATGTTCTATACTTAATATACCATACACTCATATCCTACCCAGTTATGTATCTAGTGAGAAAACCTTTTGTTACTAAAAGAACATTCCTCTAATAATACAGATGACATAGCACCAGGACTGATGAACTTGACTTTAATTAAGAAGCCCACAGGAGTGGGATAGTTCTACACTCAACAGAAAATATAGCTGGTGAAAAGAAGAAAGTGAAATGAATGCAGCTTTGATACAGTTTCTTCATTCTTATTCTTTTTGATAAAAAAACCTATTTGGTTTATTTACAAAGTGCTGTTACTTTTAGTGATGTGTTTTTTCTAATCTGAATCACTAAGGAATTAGTTGTAAATAATTTATATTTGATATGTTTATGAGAAAATACTATGAATTTTAGGACTGAATGATTGAATGAAGGTGAGCCTGAAATTCATATTTATTTTTGCCCTTTTCATGCACTCCCTTGCCTTCCCCATTTCACTTTCCCAAACAGTTTTTCCTCTCATACTGTTCTTGTTTTATCTTTGAGCTAAATATTGATATGCACTGTTGGGGGCAGGGGAGGAGGGCTGCACAGTGGCCTGGATAACAGCAGCTGACAAGAAATGATGTGAGAGTAACTCTTTGTGACTGGAACAGCCAAAACTGTCTGAGAGGATTTGTCTAAACACTGATGCTTCTGAAGATTATGAAGGCCATCATCCAGATTGAAGAGCAACCAGGGAATTACAAAAAAGACTTTTGAAACAATGAAGTACCTTGAAAAGAAATAAGACACATGGAAAGGATGCAACAATCATGATGGACCTTGGAGTGAGAAGAGAATAACAGAGCAGCAGTTTAAATCCATTCTGACACTGTCAGAAGTCATCCCAGCATATGACTTCTAGGGCACTCACAGACAGTATGTATAAATATGGGAAGCTGCATCCAGAGAAATAGAGGTGTCTTAAAGCTCTCTCTCTGTGTGTGTGTGTGTGTGTGTGACTAAGACTGTTTATCATTACTTACAAAAGGTTGTTTAGAAATTTTTAGTTCTCAACATGTTTTTCAGTGTGTCAGAGATTTATCTGTATTATTGCTGAATTTGTGATCCTCAGTTCTTGGTTCACTGTTTACCACTTAATGACAGCATTAAAAAACCCATAAACCATTTCAGTCTTAATCTAATTTATGTCATGTGGATTGAGTGTTTTTTCATGCTGGTACATATTGTAACCAGACATATTGTAACTAGAAGTATTCTTTGATGAAATCAAAGATTAAAGTAATTCAATTCTAGATTATTTGAGCTTTGCAGTGTAGTGACATTTTTTTCTGTTTGTTAGAAATTGTAAGATGGACCTTGAGCGAGAGAAAAATAAAAGTAATTCTAAAAATATTTCTCCTTCCTCAGACACCTTAATTACTTCACTTGCCTTTTCTGAAAGTAATAATTTTCATCACTGTAACTGTTACAAAGTCTACTCCTAGAGGAAGAAGTACAAGGGTTATAAAAATGCTAATTGAAGCTACAAAGCATAAATAAATAATAAAGTGTAAATAATTATATTTCTTAAATTTCTCTGACAGTGCAAAATAGGGGCAAGATTATTAGGAGAGAAATTGCTTAATGCAGGCTCATTTTATACAGTATGTATCCAGCCTTGTATACCTCAGTGCTGTTCTGCATCAGGCCCTTGAAAACCTTCCAGTTCTAAAATACAGGTGTTCGTTGCGCTCTATCAAGGTATAAACAATTGAAGAAACAAATTATATAATGTTATGTAGGCCTATTACACAACAAGATGAATTACAAAAGAGTATGATGGCACCAAGTGATAAAGGATTATGACTTTATGTGCTTCCAGTGCTGAACTACAATTATCTTAGCCAAGAACATGCAATTATTCAAAATAAACCACAATGTGCTCTAAATGTGGACTACTCAGAATATACAGGGTGTCTTCTACCGATAATTTAGCTCAAAGGGTAAATTTTCAGTGTCAATGTGACCTTTTCATTTTCCTATCAGCCTGTTCCCATAGCATGTATAACTTTTTCAGACATTTTAAAAATAAGCCTGTAGAGACAGAAATGGTCTTCAAATTTTACTCATAGCTTCTCTAATTTCAACAGTCCTGATATTTTTGTGTCATGCCATTTTTTTTTTGTGTGCCATGCTCTCCTGTGAATTAGGAGGCAATGATTTAGACTGTGTGTTTCAGGTGTGTGGTGATGAGGTGGCCATGAACTGCTACATACCAATTACAACTGCTTCCAGATGGCTGTGTGGCAGAGAAAACAGAAGAAAAAAACCCAGTATATGCCAAAATTGCTCACCAGAGAAGTATATGGTGCCTCACCATGAAAGATACTGCAGACACTGAGCTGTGTGCTCTGTCACAGGAGGAATGTTTCCTTCCTAAGGGAAGTGCCACCAGAGCAGGAACTCTCCTGAGGGAAAGTGCTGCCCAAACTGCTACCACACCAGAGTGGGGACACTTCTAAGAGAAGTGCTGCCCAAACTGTTGCCATGCCAGAGCAAGAATGTTCCTGAGGGCAGTACTGCTATCCTGGAGTGAGGACACATCTGATGGGGCCATGGCCTACTGCTGATTCCACATCAAAGTAGGGCCAGTGAATAACAGAGCAGCAGAAACCTTTAGGCACCTGGCTCAACGGCTACGCAATC
Organism: Actenoides lindsayi; assembly: GCA_025331215.1. Taxonomy (NCBI): domain Eukaryota; kingdom Metazoa; phylum Chordata; class Aves; order Coraciiformes; family Alcedinidae; genus Actenoides; species Actenoides lindsayi. Next base: position 10,973 of record WTSP01020913.1, read on the forward strand.
TGTTGTCTCATCAGAAGAATTTTCAGATTGTCAGGGAAAACAAGGTAATTTGAGAATGGACAGGTGGGAGGATAAGGGTTTGTCTAATCATGTTCTGTTTTTCTCAATACCTGAATCAGTGATTAGAAGTTTGTTTTGAGGGGCAGTGAATTAACTGAAGTAAAACTCTCCAACTTTGGGCTGTTTGCCCTCAAGATACTTGGATGAGACTTAATACAGACTTCATCTAAGCATTAAGTCTTATATAAACTCTCTGTTTGGGTGGTTCTGGCAGACACTAAGTAGAATAATCCAACTGCAGTTACTGTAGAGTAACAATTTTCCTTGAGAATTTCTATGGAGCTGACAGGATGCTGTGAATTTACATCACAGTCCTTTCTTGAGAAACAAAACTAAAATGTTACACATAGCAAAAATAATTTATCTATCTCTAAGTGTGGCATTGTCAAGAGAAGATAGAAGGCTTCTGTAAACATGGGGTCTGCAGAAGTGTAAGGTGCAACGTGTCCTATCTCACAAGGTACTGCTAGGGAGCCATTTTGCAAATTCCTCTCTAGTCAAAAACAGTGAATATATCTAAAATACCATCACCTGTGATGACTGCTAGTTTGAGTTCTAAAGCAGGTGCACCCTTTACCACCTTATGTCTTTAGGTATGAGCATTAGAGGTTATCACTAGAAGAATAAATGGTAATTCAATCAGTTCTCAGAATCCTTAGAAACAGTAGACATCCACAAAGTCTGGTGAAAATATATGGAAATAGAAAGATAGAAATTATGCTTTGAGAATATCAGTTCATCTTGATAGGCTCACAATAGAGGCATCAAAAGGTTATTTTTCTTCCTCAGTGAAATTTCTTTAAGCAGAAAGCTGCTTAACTTCAGCATATCCTATATAGACAACAGTTGTCAGGCTATTATTGTAGTCCTGCTTCATGACTGCAGGTAAGAGTAAATAACATTTCTGAAGTGATAATCTCATTATGTGTAATTTTAATAAAGTGGAAATTATAGATTTTCCTTGATACTTTGTCATATAATCTAGTTCAAAAGTTTGTACATTCTTTTTATTTCAATGTTGTAATCAATTAGTCATATACAGTTTTTAAAACAAAAACAAAAACTACTTTTCACTGCTAAAATACAGCTACTGGCCTGGCATTTTCCTCAGTTCTAGTCTTTTTTTGGTTTACTGTTCATCTGTAATTAGAAAATTTTCTAACTTCTGAGGTTTGAAATTGAGGATTGGAAGACAGCTAGAGTTTTTCTATTTTGATGGTAGAAAAGATATATTTAATTTCATCCCTGCATTTAGAGTATTTTTCAAAATGTATTTGTATGTTATGTTAGAAAATATTGATGTCTTTTAGTACTCTGATAGTATTTCTAGTTATAGAAATGAACTAGCCCCTATTAACATTACAGCTGAGTATCCAAATCCATGTGTCTTTGGAATCTTTCTGTGTAATAGGGCAATTATAAACTTAATATTCTCACATTACTGTAAGAAAAATATGCTCAAATATAAATTAGCTGGCTTTAAATAGTAGAGCGCCCAAGTAGCTGTACAAGCTCTATTTAATCTCACTGTAAAAATATAACAGAAAAGTCAAGGAATATGTTAATAGAATTTAAAAGCAAACAAGTATGTTAAAATATCTAATCTCGCCACCAAGTATCGTAATCTGTTTCACCTTACGTGATCATCATTGCATTGTACATATTTCTTCATCTGGAATGGAATAAGTCATGTGGTTGATCTAAATAATTCCTTTGTCAGTGTATGGTTCAGGTATCCTGTTCATACATATCAGTTGCATGATTGATACATAAGACAATATAAAATTTCAAAGAGAAGAAATAGCCTAATAGAACTTTGGACAGGATTTTGTTGGTGTATGAAGTTATATTTGTATAAAATAATACTTTAATGGCTTGTCTATTATTTTTATTTTCTTAAACTGGATAGTTCAAACTGAAAGCACCTGTGATGACTGTACTTGAAAAATCCCCCAAATTTGGAAGGTGATTTTTTTTTTTCCTATACAAAAAGGGATGTATTGAATTAATTTACCATTTAGTATTAGCATTATACTATCTAAAAGAATACTATATGGTAGCAGGCCAAGTGCTTCATCATAGTGAAGAGAATTCTTTGGGGACATATACACATATCATGAAACCTATTATATGTTGATGTCCTCAGAGGCTCAGTGAATTTGAGATAGGACTAGCCCCAGATGTGTAAATTGTATTAATATTCACTGAACACAGAAATAGCTTTAGTTTCAAAACCAAATGGTAATAAATTGTTCATACTGTAGCTGTCACTGTAAGTGGTGTCTACAAACAGAGCAGCCTTTCATTAAGGGTAATATCTGTTAGGGCTTACACTGCATTTAGAGTAAGTGATACAGCAGTTCTGTTCCATTACAGTAGATATGTATGTGGCTTGAATATCTTTGATCTTTTGCAGTGATTTAAACACAGTTATGCTGACTTCAGAGAAGCTGTATTTTTGGAAGTCTGAAAAGGATTAAGGGTTATTATTAATAGCATTTAATAGCATTTAAAATATTTTAATGAAGCTCAGATTGACTGTTGTATTTTTATAACCTGTTCATCCCACAACATGTGGAAGGAGAACTACAAATCAGTCTTCCCATTCAGACATTATAAGTGTTCAAAATAGTTTAAAATGGGTCCTTCCCCGCTCCCCCACCCCCACCATTTGAATGAATTCTGAGTACAGGCATGGAAGAAAAATTCAAAGCACACTTATCTTTCATTCTCATGTTTCATGACAAGAATATTATGTGATGTGTTTATTTGAATATTATCCATTTTTCATGTCATGTGACAATTTACTGCATTGTCTCCAAATAGACATTCTAGTAAAAGCAGCTCTTTGCTTCTTCACATATTATTAGCTGTATCAGGTCATGGTGCCAATTTGATTTTGAATATGCTCAATTACAATGAAACTCATGTGGAAGTACCTGTGACATTCACGTGAATACCACATGAATTCTTAATCATCTGCAGGTTATAGTGAATACTACATGAATTATTAAGATATATGCAACTATATTCCATCTTTGTGATCAGGGCAGCTGTGTGAGTAGAAAAGTAAACGCGTCCTTGATAAAAACAGTAGGAGAACTTGTAAAATCACAATGCAGCATCTGTGCTGAAGGAAGAGAGAGACTAGCACATTCCCTAAGCAACTAGGGGGAAAATGGAAGCATGCAAGAATGCTGCTGGTGTTTTTTGTGTGTGTGTTTCTGTAGGTAATAGAATGAGATATGGGATATCACATTAAAATTTAAACATGCCATCCCTAAAAGAGTTGATCAAGACCAGAGAGCATGTGTTATCACCTATTTGTACATCAAAAGTACACCATCACTGCAGGGCACAAGGAACAAAATGAGAACGAGATCAATTAGTCTTTCCTATTTTTAAAATTATGCTAATGAATTTGTTCGGGACAATATTTGTAGGGGGGGAAAAGAATAGAAGCCTATTGGTGAGGGGATCAAGGCACTAAGTGGGCAACAGGAAATAGAGGCAGTGTTAGTCAGCATTACACGGTACCAAGTGCATGGAATTCTGGCTCTGCTGAAAAGCTTGGAGATTTCCTATTAATTTATTTTTTTGTTGGTGGTGGTTGTTTCATAAACTAAAGCTCACTGGTGTTATTGAGAAGGCTTCTACTGCAGGCTAGATCAGACTAGTCTCATGGATGAAACCCAACTCTGCTACTGCATTGTCCTGTTCCAGGCAAACAAGAGAAAAAAAAAAAAGATAAAAACATTTTCACTGAAGAAAACCCAGTGAAACTGTACAAATATTATCTTGCTGTTAGTGTAATTTTCTGCCTATTTTATAAACATTCGTAACCTTTCCTCTACACACAATAAAAAAAAAACCTTAATGTCCACAGAGACAATAACCTCTATTTCATTTGTGTAAGAAAAACATTTTCACATTTAAGTGATTTCAGTTGCTAGTAGTGTTTGGTGATTGTATGTATTTAGAACTGCTAAGCTTCTTTTGCTTTGAAATTAGCATTTGTGGAGAGTTTTGTGTATTTCAGCTGATCAAAGGGACTTCTCATTAACATATGTTGTGCCTGAACCTTTGAAGATACAGTGCTTATTAGATCAGCATTGTATACACATTTCATTATTCGTTCAATCATCTTTATCTTATATTAAACTGTTACTCATGAAAGTGATGTGCTGTACTTTCTGATTTGGGAGAGGGATTGTTTCCAAGGAGAACTTTGGGACTTTCATTTTTTTTTTTAAAATGGTTTTGATGATGAAAAGTTTCTTTTTAACCCCTGCTTTACAATCTGGTTCAAAGCTGTAGTTGAAATACCAGCAACTCAAACATGTATCTTTGGTCATCCACCAAGCTGCCTTTCTTCTCTACAAGGAGGTCAAAAGTTCAGCTTCCCTTATTGCTAGGAAAAGAAAATTAATGATACTTATTAAGTACTTAACTGATCAATATTGTAAAAATTTTAATACTGTGCCTTTCAGGGTAAACTTGCAATGTTTATAATAGCAACTGATAGCACACTTTCATCTATTGCTTAGATAGAAATGAATAATTAACATACTGCTCCATTTTTGTGACTTTTCATATTATATTTAAAGAATACCCACAGCTACTCTAAATTTTTATAGCTCCATCAGCTTTGACAGAATGAATGTTTTGTAGATTTTATATCTCAAACCCTGTAATATCTATTTGGCAAGCTTCCTAACAGTCTACAAAATGAAGATCACATATATATTTATTCTTTTAAAAGGGATTAAAGAGGAATTTCTTGAAGTTCTATTTGGAAACAGATCTTCATTAGGTGAAGACTGCTTTAACTGTAAATGTTTTTACAGACCAGCATTTTATATCAGGTTTTCATCTCGTTCTTAACCCAAAAATTTCAATTCTGCCGCAAGTTTTAGAAAGATGAGTTGTTGATGTACTTAAAGAAGATTCTACAAAGATTCATTAAAGAGTTTTAGACAGTTATATATATTTTATGCAGTGAATTAGAAGGGTAAATTGACATATATTTTTGCTGTTCTCTGCCATTTTTTTTGAGGAAACTTGAAACTGAATACTTACATTTATAACCTGTTTTAGATTGATAGCATACTGATTGGTGCAAGAATTTTTGTGCCTTTAATAAACTGAGTTTATCCATTAGTCTGTCCTCACCCTGAATTACACTGTTACCTTAAGGTTAATGAGTAGTTCTATAATGTGCATTTGGCTTGTTTTTAAAGGCTACCTCTGTTAGGCATTTAATTCTATTAGCCTGAATTTATATCACCATAGTGTAGAATGTGAATGTCACATGAAAAAATACGTAGCATATATGCTGTATATAATGATTAGGATTTTCCAGATATTTTCTTTTTGTTATTTTTTCTCCATGATTTCAAAAGGACAAAGTTTTACAGAAGGGCAGAAGATTTATGCTCTGTACATGGTTTCCTTCAGGAATTTTTATTCAACCTTTTCTGAAAATCTTGATCCAAATATATAGTTAGCTGGTACATTAATATTGTATATCTGAACCTAACAAAGCAGCAGAGACCCAGCAGATCAGATCAAATAGGAATGCTCTTGATAGTGAAGATATTAGGAAGAATTTATTTAATGAAAGAGTAGTCAGGTGCTAGAATGGGCTGCCCAGGGAGGTGGTGGAGTCACCATCCCTGGATGTATTCACATAAACATGTAGATGAGGTACTGCAGGACATGATTTAGTGGGATGGTGAGGTTTTGACAGTTGAATACAGTGATCTTAGAGGTCTTTTCTAACCGTGAAAATTCTTTGATTCTGTGATGTTGGTGACTCTCTTGTTATCTGGCTTTACTCTTAACCTCTGTTATCAGGCCCTGCAATTGCTACTACTTAGGTTGTAATATCTCCAATAAACTCTTTCTTTAAAAAAACAAATTAGCATAAAATGAAATTGAACTTTTTAATGATTAGCAAGTTTATGTAAATGATCATTTTGAAAAAGAATTTTATGTAATCGGACACATTCCCTACTCAAACCTAACATCAAGTGTTCTCTGCAAATCTCATTATGTGCAGCTCATAAGAGTATATTAACATATTAATTTATGTGCAGATAGCCATCTAAATGCCAAAACATTTTTATTCAGCAAATTCCTTTCCACTTTTGAATAGGTATTGGGGGGGGAGGGAAGTGTAAGAAAACTTCATAGGGTGAGAAAGAGTGGCATTCAAACTCTCATGAATAACATTTTTCTTGACTGTTATTAGCAGATGCACTTTCAGTGTTGTTTGTAGGGCATTTTGTACAAGCAAATGTGGATTTTATTTTATTTTTAGCATCTGTTTTAGCATGACTGTTCAGTGTCAAATATGTATGATTAAACAGCTTGGTTCTGAATTTAGTTTGACTTAAAAAAGGGAATAAATTGCAGTCAAAGTACATCTGTCTAGTCTTTCGCCCTAATCCTATACTGTAAAGGCATCTATACAGCCTTGCATTATTTCAGAGCACATTTACAGTATAAGAATAAAATGACCTTGAAGTAGATCCCCTGATATCCTTGATCCCTTTGCAATCAAAGGTATAAATTGAAACCTTGGGAGTGGACTCCAGATAGAAAGGAGGAAGAATTAAGCTAAAGGACAGAATTCTTGTGTAAAGAAAAGTATAATGTGCTTCTATATCAAATTCAGTGATTATTGTTTATGCAAATAATAGAAAGACGAAGTGGGAATCTATACTAAAATTATCTGTATTTTCAAATTATTTTGTTTTATAAGGTTCCAGGTATTTTCTTTGTTGTTCTGCAAAATTACAAAAACTGCTGTAAAATGCAAACAGAAATTGTTTTGAGAAATGTTTGTCAAAATATGAATAGATTATAGTAGACTGATTATTTCTATAGTTGCAGAATCAATATAAAGATGACCATATTTTAACTACATATCTTGCATTTAAACTATTTTGCTAGAGAAGTTAGACTAAGTACTTGAAAACTAATTAATAGTCTACTGCTCCATTTAATATGTTTTATAGACATCGAGTGCACCATATGTTTGCTTGAATTGTTTAATGAGTACTTAGGACTGCTTCTTTTCAAGTACCTGCAATGTCAGATCCTTGCCCACACAGAATCTCTGCTATTTAGTTAGTACTGTGATGAGTCTTCCGTCCCACATGTAAATATGCAATAGTGAAGTTACTTTTTTGAAAATATCTAGTTTCAGAAGTATAACACCACACGTATTACAATTCTGCACTTTGTTCTCCTACTGAAATAAGCAAATCCACATGTTGAAAATGTCTCTTCATAAGAAAAATGAATTATACTGTGTGCTGTAAGAATTAAAATTGAGCTTTACAACAATACACAGATACTGAAATTAAAAAGGAAGCGAAGCTTTAAAGAGTTTCCAACATAAGTCTACTACATGCTTCTGCATATACAGAAGATCCTTTGTCCATTAAGATGATCTGATTCCACTGTGAAAGATAGCATAAGATTCAGGTCATCTTGGTGATACTGACAAATTTTAGCACATTTGCTGGTTTTTGGATCTGTCTTATTACACTACTGAATCTGCAAAGAATTATGCATTTTGAGGGAAATAGCTGTCACTGAATAGCCTGAACTATAGGGAAAAAATAAAACTTCCCTTTGCCTACCTAGCTGTCAGAGTCAGCTTTCTGACTGAACAAAATACAAATATGATATAATTAAATGAACATGTGCAGGAAGTATTTTAATACAGACTTTTGGTTTTACTTCACGACTGAATTACATGTTCCATTAAAAATGAGAAAAATATGCCATTACAATGATACACCTTTTGTTTCATAAAATGTATGCCTTTGAAAGAATTACTGTGAAAGATTGTTGTGTGCCTTTAACTTTTCAATTTTTTCTCATGGTTTTTGGCCTCCAGTTCGACCACAGCTAGAATTTTTATAAAATAAATATTATTGTTGTTAACCTTGTTGAAGGCAATTTATGCCACTAAGCAGTGAGGCTATCTTCCAGTTTTCTTGCTGGGAGAACATGATATCTGCATTTCTGTTTGACTTTGATACCAGATGGTCTGTGGCCTTTCCCTCCCAGTTCCACAGAATCAGAGAATTTCAGTAGTAAACTGTCTTAGAATTGAAATCACTTCAAGTATCACCAACTAAGTTATACTTTAGTTGCTTTAAGTATGTGATCCTAAGAATAATTATTAAATGTTTCAAAGCCAGGAATGTGACTTCATTTCTATGTTATGTTAGGAATAAAAAGTAGTTATCAATAGTTTAGGAATTGCCAAAGGCAGGGTAGAATATAGCTTTGGGAAAAGAAAACAAATATTTTCTTTTAATGCTCTATAGTAGTAGAAAAAAAATATATTGAATTTTTTCAGAGTCTTGTAAATTTAGTCTTTCACTATAGCTGGAAAAGCTGTGGTGCCTTCAGACTGACTAATTTAAGTTTCTCGCCCATTCTTACCAATTCTATCATTCAGCAGGACAGGAAAAAAGGTTTGTGTTAAATTATATGCTCATTAAATAGATGTATTATAAAGCTGATAAGTTTGTTAGTCCAAATAAAGTTAAGATTAAGGGAACTAAAAGAGCCAAAGGCATGTAACTTATATATTTATCACAGTAAAAGCACTATTGAATTACTGAAAGGAAATAGTTCAAGATACTGTCTTTCAGCAGTTAGTCAGATAAGTGGTAGCCCATTTTGAATGGCCTTTTAGTTTTTATTTTTACTTTTAAAAATTTCTTTCCTTTATATTACAGTCAGTTCAGTTTAGTAAGCTGATTAATGTGATACATGGGTTTGCAGGACCCATCTTTGAGTAAGGTTCGGTTTGGTATGCTAAGCATCTTCAAACCTGACTTTATAAAACATTGAATACTGTGCTTATGAGTTAATTTGATGTGGTATTGCTACCCCTTTTCTATTGACTTTGCATGGCATCTAGAATAATACTGTGAGAAGAAAAGTTCATTATTTCACTGTGCTAAGTGCAAACGTGTTTTGTTTTTTTTCTTAGCGCCTATTAAGAAGTTAGATAGTTAATTCTGCAGAATTATATTGTAAAGGGTTAGCAGATTTCTTGAATGTATTTTAATTCATCAGAATATGTATTTTAAGTCTTACCTGATTTCTGAAAAAGACTAGAGGCATGTTGGATATATTTCATACTTTGGACAAGACTACAACCAATGCATGTGCTTTGAGAAACACCCAAATTTAATAATCTTTTTATGAAAATGTTTGTATATAACTTATATTATCCCAAAAATGTTTCTTGAGTAAACAAAAAGTTAATCCTTAGGTAACAGTATGCATTTCAATAGATTTCATAGGAAAACTGCGAGTGACAACAGAGGTATAATTGTATAGCTAATTGGCAGAAGTAATATAATTTATAAGATATGTTTAAACTGCTGTGCTGTATACTTGGGATATTCATGCAAGTTGTCTTCAAAAATACTTTGGCCATGATAAACACTTTTAGAAATGGTAAAATTTGCCATTTATGAAGAGCTATAGTATGAAGAAGAAACTTTGAATAAATGATGCTCATTATTTGTCAGTAGAATTAGACTGAGAAGCATCATTCAATTAAAATGCTCATTATTCAGAGCTGAGTATTCAGCATTTAGTATTCAGGAGACAATTGTATCTGCATTTTGGCAAAGTTGAATAGTTATAAGTATTATTTACAGGTTACAGTAAAAGCACATTCTGTTAGCACATATGCTGATAGTTCTTTGTACTAGTAGTCTGTGGAGCGTGTAAAGAATAAAATGTGTATGAATCACTACTATTCTCTAATGTGCAAATCACCACTGATCTTTAATGTGATATTTCTTGTACTATATGTACCAATGTTATGTTCAAACACATGAATCACAATGTGAGCAAAACTTGAGAAACTAGTATTTATTTCTTCTTACCAACTGGTTTTAGTTCACAGACTTTCTGTAATACCCTGTGGTCTTGAAGACACTGCAGTTAGTGTCAGTATGGCAATATGGGTTGCAAGCTTTAAATAAATAAATCTTAAAAGTAAGATTTGTTATTACTGGTTAGTAACATCCTTCTGTTAGACAGAGAAAACAAAATTTCTTTCATATAAAAGGAATTTTCATACCTTTAGAGTTTACGAAAGCAGCTTTATCAATGTCACAAATGAGTTTGAGGAAACTGAATGTAAATATTCAGACTTCCAGTTAGTCTATGACTATTGGAATACAGATGAAGGTGGAGATAAGTAGTAAGTCAGTCCTTAATATTTAGATACAGTATAGGCACTATAAATGTTTACATACACTATACTGTTTACATAAAATTTTGCACTTAACAGTTTTTCTTAATAGTTTTGTGATATTTTTGTATGACAATGTATCTTCAAAACAGAGTAGTGAAATGGTCTATTTTTGAATCTTGAATTACGTTTCACAGCAGATTCATGTTTTGGACTTGAGTGATTTTGATTGATACTGTAGAAGTTATAATTGTAGACTTTCTATTGCTGAAGGATACAGTCAAAGCTACTAAACCAGAATACAAGCTTTTACAGCTAGAATGGAGTGGCAGCATGTAATGAGCCTGCTGAGTGCTTGAACAGTATAGAGTTCCACACTGAAATGCATCTTACAGGCACCATAAATCAATTTGTGTAATGGAAACCGAACTGCAGGCAGTTGCTATTTGGAATTTATGTATTTTTATTCTTCTGTTGCTGTCTTTACAAACATAATGGGAAAGTCAAAAGAATATATTATGTCAAGTAAACACACTGAGGGCCTGTAGGGCAGTCATAAAGGTGTTTCAATGACCATCTCAAAGGTATGTGATTAGTAGAAATAAATTGAAAAATATGTTGTACTTATTCTTAAAATGCAGTTAAACCAAACAGATCTTCTAATCAATCAATAAGGCCTTTAGTTTTCTGATCCTAATGTCTTAACTGTCAAGTTAATTTGTAAAGATATTGACATACCTTATTTTTGGCTTTAGTGTGTGACATAGGCTGTGCCCTTTATCAGCTTTACCATCAGTTTGCAACTTGTGATTCAACTGAATTTTTCCTCAGTATTTACAATATTCAGATGCTTGGTATTACTGCTTCATTCTTGTTTATGTCATGTGAAAGAATAATAGAATTGTTTTGGTTGGAAGAGACCTTTAAGATCAATAAGTCCCACCATTAACCCAGCATTGTCAGGTCACTGCAAAACCATCTCCTTCAGCAACACAACTACATGTCTTTTAAATACCTCCAGGGATGGTGACTCAGTCACTTCCCTGGGCAGCCTGTTCTAGTGTTTTACATCCTTTTCAATGAATAAAGTTTTCCTAATATCCTAAACCACTCCTAATGGAAGCCATTTCCTCTTCTCTTATCACTTGTTTACATGGAAGAACATACTGACACCTACTTCAGGTAGTTGTAGAGAGTTATGGGGTCTCCCCTGAGCCTCCTTTTCTCCAGCCTAAACAACCCCAGTTCCCTCATCTGCTCCTCAGGCTTGTTGTCTAGACCCTTCCTCAGCTTTGTTGCCCTTCTTTGGACATGCTACATCACCTCAATATCACTCTTGTAGTGAGGGGCCCAAATCTGAACCAGTGCCAAGTATAGGGGGACCATTGCTTCCCAAGTCCTGCTGGCCACCCTATTTCTGATACAAGCCAGGATACTGGTGGCCTTCTTGGCCTCCTGGGCACACCACTGGCTCATATTCAGCCGGCTGTTGACCAACACCACCAGGTCTTTTTCCTCCAGGCAGCTTTCCAGCCATCCTTCCCCAAGCCTGTAGCATTGCTTGGAGTTGTTGTGACCCAAGTGCAGGACTCAGCCCTTGGCCTTGTTGAACCTCATACCATTGTACTCTACCCATCAATCCAGCCTGTCCACGCCCCTCTGTAGAGCCTCCCTACCCTCAAGCAGGTTGACACATCTGCCTTACTTGGTGTTGTCTGCAGACTTACTGAGGGTGAACTTGGTCCCCTCGTTCAGATCACTGATAAAGATAATAAAGCAAACAGGCATTGTGTTAAATCTGAGATACAACTGTAGATGTCCTGGGAGAGGTAAGTTAAGATGGTTTCGTCCCTGGCCAGATATAGAGCAGACATCTGCCTCTGATCTGGCCATTCCCCAGGTGTGTGTCTCTAGAACAAGAAACTGACTATTTTATGTTTTGTGATTGCTTTCTTTCTGGTTTCCTAATCCAGAGGTCTTTTTCTCAGTGATTTATTTTCGTTGGTCTATATCAGTTACAACAAGAAGTTTCCCTTTCAATGAATTCATATTTTCTATAATTAAAATAAATACATTAATACAATTATTTTTTGGGGGGGAGGGAGGGACCAAAACCCAAACAAATAAAAACAAAAACCAAAACCAATCAACAAACAAACAAAAAACCAACAACACCAACAAATAACCCCACACAAACCCCAAACAAATAAAAATGTTTGCTCTCTACAGTGTTTTCAGGGCTGTTGGTGGGACTTTCTTTGTTTTTCTGGTTTTTTTATGTCTCTGAAATTTCTTTACGTAGCAGCCATGTTTTAGATTTGCTTTGTAACTCTTTTTTTTTTTAAGCTATCACTTACCTAAGCTGAACAGCTTAATAAAAAAGGGTATTTCTGAAGCTAGTAGCACTGTTTATGTGAGGAAAGGTGTAAGAGAACAATGCAGGTATAACAAAGTGATTTGAGAGCTGTGCTGAAGGCAAAGAATTTGACAGTAATGAAATCCATCACGAAAGTAAAAAGGAGATGTGTATGCCTGAGGTTTATGTATTTCCATGTGAAATGTTTGGAACTTCAGGTTTTTTGATATGTTTTAGCTTGAAGCTGCAACATATATATGACAAAGGTAGGTTCATCATATGCTAGGGAGAATACGGTAATGTCCATAGGTACAAAATATTCCAAGTTGCAACCCGGAAGGTGAGTCATGTTTTTACATATGTAGGTATTCATTGTGGGAAATTTTGGTTTTAGCATAATAAGGAGTTATTTAATATTTTTGTAAATAATTAGTTCTGGTATTCAGCTCCCATCACAGGATGAAAAGATTATGTCCAAACAGGACAGTGAAGGGCAAACTATAGTCTGGAAAACAGTGATTATTCTCATTCTCTCTCTCCCTGCCCCCCCTTGCCCTTCCTTGTCTCATTCATCTAGCAGTGGAAATTATATTAAATTACTGCTAGTCTGTGTATTCTTTTTATCTTCCAGTGTTCTGGACATAATATTTTGTTAATGATTTTGAAAATAGCAAATAAACTGTACATTATTGTATTTCTGTGGAAGAATATTAGAAATTTTTGAAAACACAATGCACTTTTATTTGACTCTGTCCTAGGAAGGTCCTGTATTGTGTAACATCTGCAGAGGTCAGCTGACTCTAGTTTTGTCAAAACAGGCAATTTAGTGGTTCAGAATGATCCCCTGAATTAATTTCAGTTTATCAGGACGGTTAGGACAGACCTCTAGATTCTTTATGATGTGATCACTTCAGTAGATGGTGTACATGTGATGCAGTGCAGGTAATTCATAGGCTTCTGGAACAGAGTATTATTTTTTGAGACTAACTCTGTCACACTGAAAGAGTTGAAGGAGATGGGAAGGTACAAGGAAAATATTAGTGAATGTTCTGGAGTGCTTTACACTCTGGGATCACAGCCTTTCTTTTTCCCCCTCCCCAAGACACCCTTCTCATGCTACTGAATAAAAGCACTATATCTTGAAGAAGAAATAATTTTTTGGCGTCAGGGATTCCAACTGATTTTTAGACATAACTAACTAGATTGTGATGTCAGTGAGAAGTTTGCTAGTTTGTTTGCTAAGAAAACTAAAAGATCTAAAAGATTTTAGCAAGAGAGAACTTCAAATGGTCATAATGTGCATGAGCACCAGCTATATGTTCCAGTAGAACAGTAGTCTTGAAAGTAATAATTTAGCTTTCTAGCTGGAAGTTAAAGACAGTGCAGCAACTTTTGGAATATTCTGTGTTCCTGTCCTGATGCAAAATCTTGTGCAGACAAGACACAAAATTTCAGTGATATTTGAGAAAATATTATAATGAAGGAGAATATAGATTTATCAGGAGCTCAGGAAACTTGTATAGGTGAGGTCTGTAAATTCCATGTAAACAAATGAGAAGAAAACAAATAAGATGCTTTTTAAAGTAAGTTCTGGATGAAGGCAATTGGAACAATTATCACACTGTCCAGAAGGGTCTACAATTCCAAGATTAAGTCCTAAATCCTCTGTATCCTAGGAAAAAAGTAGAAGACACAACTAATAAACAACAACAACAACAAAAAAGAAGTAGGAACTATCAAATAACATTTTTACAAAGTTTCAATTATGAAAGATACATGTAAATAGACTTCAGCATATGTCTTCTACTGCATTGATGCTGCATACCTAAAGACGATTCTCCTTGAATGACAGTTAAACTGGGTGAATTTAAAAGATCATAGTGATGTTCTATTGTAACTTTATGGTGTATTTTACGGTTCATCACTGGCATGATTTATTGAAATGTAGGGTCAGATAAGATAGTTAAGGTAACTGTTTCAGCAGTACTATAGAACCTCTATGGATTTAAGTGCAGTATTCAAATACAGAAAATGCTACATCAGGTCTGCTCTTCTACCATGCAATGATAATAAGTGACAAAGAACATGAAACACAGAAGAATAAGAAGGTTGCAAAGCATAGTAATAATGGGAGGCTTCAGTTCACTTCATAAATCTTGGATAAATGCATCAGGACAGAATACTTGCTTCTGTCATATGTAAAATTTGAGACAGTGCTTTTTGGAGCAATCAGAAAAATTTTCAAGAGAGTATGTAGCACTCATACTAGAGGTCAAAATGGACTTAAATTTAACATCTTTATGTAGGAGAAGCAGCCATGTAATTTCATTCCTAGAGCGTTTTTAAGACACAAAACTGATTAAAGGAGAATTAAAAGAAACAGATAAAAGGTAAACTAGGTTGACTATTCCAGATGGTAAGGACATTGTTTAAAGACAATGTATTTGATATTATATTGGAATTAATGTATACCACACTTTAGCAAAAAATGCTAGAGGAGCAACTGGCCAGCAAAATTTATCCAGTAGGTTAAGCAGGAGAATAAAGGTCTTTTAAGGTAAACTTTAGACAGTGAAAATAATTTGTGACAAATAAGAATAGAAAACTGCATCAATTCCAGCAGTTCAAACCAAACTCTTAAGAGACCAGCTGAGGAGACATTTTGAGGGTAAACTTAGCAGAATAATAGTTTATAACAAGTTTTTCAAACATCAGGAGCTCTGGTAGAGATTTATATTACGTGCACATATAGACACTTGATAATATATGAAATATTGTAACCTGTGTTATAAATATACTAGATTAGCTATATATACCAGTTATATATATGTAGCATATATAACATCTATAATTTTAAATATATAATAACATATATGTTATTATGCTAACAAAAACAGATTCACACACAGTAGTGCTATGCTTCATCTTGATTGAACTCTGCTAACCCATCAAAGGCTTTTTTTCAACTTCAAATCTCATCTTTAGCTTTTTGACACCTATGTTAACATTTTACTTCAATGAATACAGAAACCTATTCTTTTTAAGTAAAACAGACAGACTCAATTTATAAAGGATAATCTACATATATTTTTTTTATTTATTTTTATTTTTCCAGCATGTCCCTGCTGTAGGATTCTATAACCTAAGCTAAAGAAGATCCCATTCAATGCTAGTAAGTCCCATTTGCTTTATAGGCAATATCATGTAATAGCATGTGCATCAGTTTGGATATTGATTTTTACATATATATAAATCAGTGAAAGGCTTTATGTCTGATTTTTCAAGTTATTTTTATTATCTTTTTTTTTCCCCACGGAATTAATTGTATTTATAGTTTAGGATTTTTATTGCTACCTTTTCTGTGTCACCCTGATTTGTGCAATGTGGTTGGCAGTATCCTCAAAAACCAACAAAAAAAATTCACTGGTATTCTAGGTGGAAGTACTCCTCATGTTGTATAATATAATTTAATAGAAAATACATGGTGATACTAACGCAGGATTATATTTTATAAGGTGGAATACGTGAGATCTAAACAAGTTCTCTGAAGAAATTAATGAATTGTATTTGATCCCTCAGTTTTTTTAAAGACAGTGCCTGCTGTTTTGTTCTGACATTAACAAGAAATTATTGTGATATTTTAATAAAATACTTATGATAAAATCCTCCTTATTTTAAAATACTATTTTTATGATCCGTTGTGACTGCTAGTGTCTTGAAAGCATTCTGAAATTAAAAAAAAAAAAAAGACATATAACTTAATGAGATCTGGGTTAAATTAAATAATTATAAGACTCTGTTTTGAATGTTTGTAAGTGCATATGTATGAGAGAGAGAGAAGATCTTAACAATTACCCTATTTGGCAGCATGTGAAAACTGCATGAGTATTCCAAAAAGCTATTTTATGGAGAGTAGTTTAAATTCTTTACAATGGAAAATGTTGGCTTTTCTCAACTGTATAATGTTAGGGGCATTCTTCACCTTCAATTTCTTGACATTATATTTTTCAGCTTAATTTAAAGGCCATAGAAAATAATGCAGAGTTGAATTCTAATTGTTTACTTTTTAATTGAGCGATATATGAAACATTAAATCTGATTTATGTTGGCTTCTTGGAATATCTGTATAATAACTCTCTCATTTTATTTTGAGAGGTAGTGCAGATCTTTCATTAGTGAGAGTTTAATAAAAGCAAAAGAAAAATAATTTATTTTCCTGCACTAAAATTAATAGGTTGTTATGATAATTCAAGTTTATGAGGAAATAAACTTTTTTTTTCTTTGGTGATAGAGGAGTGAAATGAGACTGGTTTAGTTTTATTATGACATATGGCTTAGCTATGAATGGCAGTTACTTGTTTTGCAGTCTTCAGACAGAACAGAATATTGCAAGCAGAAACTGTTGCGTGCATTAGTGTACAGACACTTCAGATGCACATCCAGTTGTGATAATTTCCCCAAAAATGTAAAAGAACGTCCCACATGGCACCGTCCACTTGACACTTCAGTATTTGTCCTCTCAAGCTTTATTTTCTGGGTGTTCTTTGAACGTAATTCTTTGCAAGTCCTTGCAAAGGCATAGGCAGCCTACCTCTTAGCATGTAGTCCACACAACATACTTCTGAAATAATAGAATTGCCATTATTAAGTTACGGATCTCAATTTGGCATCTTCTGAGGTAGTTCCTGAATTCCTAAAGGGGACTAGCAACACTGTACCTGTAGTATGTCACAGAACTGTTCATGCAGTACATTAAAGAGGAGGCAGTAGCACTGGCAGTATAGAAGTTGAATAACCTGCCTTAATATCTTGCAAGACTCTCCTCATCTTAACCTGTGTTAATACAGTTAATGGGATCTGGTTGTAATGTGTGTTCTGTATTACTAGGTGACATGGAAATCAAAGGAAAGCTACCATAGCTTCCTCTTGATCAGATTTTTTTCTAGCAAAAATTAAATTTTCTTCTTGGATTGTGTTTTGAACACCTTTGTAGAAAATATTTTCTTGAAAATGACTGGTAGAGAATGCTAAGTTTGCCACAGAACATAAATTACTTGTCCCTTGTTTATTGTCGTGCAAGTTTTTAGCACTATACCGTAATTTTAATACTATACTATATATTCCTTGTGACTGGAGAATAAGCAGTCTCTGATAGAATCCTAGTACTGGTTCTTTCAGAAGATACACAGATACCGCAGATTCAAAATAATACAAAAAGTAAATGACCTGATCATACTTCTCCCACTTGCTTGTTTGTAAATTTTTACTATAAAAATATACTAAATATACACTAACCAAACTATTGTGAATTATGATTTAAAAGCAGTTTCCACTAGTATTAGGAAACTAGTTATGCAGATCAACATAAATAATCCATTTAGCAAATTACAGTGAGTAAATGGAATTCTATTTGGAAGCATTTGTCTTTAAAAAGAAAGTGATGGTTTGCACTTTACAACTCTTACATGCAGATAAAAGAAATCTGAGTTTTCCTTCCATTTTCAGCATGTTGTATAAACATACTGTCAATAGGGTACAAATAAAACTCAAAGGAACAAATATATACAATAACATGGAGATAATATTTATGGTTATGGGAGAGATTGTTTACAACTTCTCTCCAGAAACTGCTGTAACCTTCAGTTATTTACCAAAAAGACCACTGAACCTTTGAGGGGTTTTGTTTGGTTGGTTGGGTTTTTTTAATCGTCACCTCCCCAAATTACTTTTTACTATGTATTATTAAGATTTTGAGACTTCTACACTGAATAGCAACAAAGTAAATTCTTTGAAAAGAGATGACCCAAAGGAGAGATGAGAATGAAGAAAACCAAGAATTTTTATCTTGGAGAATGATTTATGAGGTAACATTCAGAAGATAAATACCTGCAATCTAAATGATATCTGAGATTGAGTAACAAGCTGAGAACAGGGCAGCACTCGCATTAAGGTGAAATATATTCACAAGAAATGTAGTGGCACAATGCAGTGAAAATAGGCAGTGGAATTTTAGGCTGGCTATCATTATATTTCTTAGCACATCCATTTGATAGACTAAAAAATAATGGCTTGATTTAGCAATCTCAGTTCAAGCTGGCAAAGTAATGACCTACCTTTGATGGTAGTGGAATATTGAATGAATTTTCAAACTAATTTCAGAAGTTCAATTTTTATTTTTAATTTTTACTACTATATTTCTTCCCAAATATTAAAAACCTCACCTCTTGTATATTCTCCCCTATGAATAAAGCAGCTTTCAAAATTATTGGTATATTAAAATAAACTTGAATAATTAGAAAATACTAGTATTTCATTTTAAAATGGCAGTTTTAATTTTTAGAAAGTGGTCTATAAAATTATTGGTTCATAGTCCTTTAGACTGGTGATGTATTGTCACAGGAGTCAGTGATAGCAAATCAACTGTTCTTCAGAAGATAAAATACCAGTAAATCTTTATTCCCAGTTTCCTGCACAAGCCTGATAAGCCCCAAAAATGACTAATCCATTTGTGTGCTGAGAATTTTGAGAAAGCTAGAAGTTGACTAATTCAGAAAGTAATTTGAACAGAAACACATGGCATTTCTGCATACGCGTATTTTATTTTTTTTTCATTAAAATGAAATGGATGCTAACAGTTTGCTTGGGACTATTTACCAGTTTTTTTAGTGAGATTGAGAAAAATTATCTGCAGAATCTAATTCTTCAAATGCTTATTCCTGTAGTCAAGTTTCTTTCTTTAATTATGCTTAGCCATATCCTCATAAGGCCATTATAAAATTTAAGACATTATTTACATATTTTGAGAGATACCTGAATGAAAATTAGCATAGGTATGCAAAGTATCATAACTATTACTCTACAGTAGGCTGGAGGCTGCAGCTGAATGGTGTTTAGTGAATGATTGCAGTGGGTTTTTTTCCCAAAAAATATAATGGGAATCTAAATTTCTCTGCTCTCTAGTTAAATCTCTTTCTTGTCCCTTCCTTTCGCACCCCTGCTCTCTGACAGCTTTTGAAGGTTTGGTCCTGGACATTAGCATTCTATTTATAAACACCCAGAGTTACCAAATTTTGCAACAAGGGTCATCTTTGAAGAAGAATATTTTCTGTTATTATTTCATTTACAGCTCTTATTTAGTAACTATTAATGTCAATTATACAATCATTATTGATTTCATGAGGATTTGGAGCAAATCTCAAGGCTCTGATGAATAAGCATTCTTGCTTAAGACAACATGTAAACATACATTTTTAACTAGTACAGTCAATAAAACTCATGTAGAGTCTTTAAGCTGTGAAGAAGGAAGAAAAATCATGTGTAAGAGTGCTTTAAATAAGAACTGGGTAATGATTCTTGAGAGGTTTTTGAACAAAAAGCTAGTAATGTGGTTTTCAAATCTTGGCTACAACTTCAATGTGTGTTTTACTGATTATGCAGAAGCTCATTTTTCCTTGGCCTGTTGCTATGGCATTTTCTTCAGAGACGCGATTCTGTTACAAATGAGTACATAGCACATAAAAGCAAGAGGCACTTTTGGTTATTCAGAAAGAAGACAACTGTATGCCTTCATATTTATACATAAATTAAGAAGGTTCAAGAAGGGAGAATAAACTGATTTTTGAGTTCCTGCAGAAATCTCACCTCGTAAGAGTGGAGGGTATAGATAGTCTTGGGTATTTTTATGACAGCTGATAGTATCTGAGACAGAATTTAATTTTTAGTATTCTGTCATACATATTTTTTATTATTCTTAGTGATAGAGTTAGCCCATATTAATTTCAGTAACACACTAACAAAGGTCAGTTTGCTGTGGTTTTTTCCTTCTTGTAGGCTATATGTAGTCCTTTGCTGTCAGTTGTAGTTTAACTGTTCCGATATCCTCTGTCATTTATCTAAGAACTGCTAGAATTTTAAATTATTGTCAGTATTTTGGAAAACAATCAGGAATCGAGTTCATTGCCAGATTTATAATTAGATCAACGGCACCTCATTTAGTGTATTTACACTGTGGAGCATCATGCACTGTTGAGGAAGTGTGGGAAAGAGTTGCTGATAATTTATTCTACACTTTATTTTCAACATAGAATACTAAACCAACTGAACCATAAGCCTTAGGTGAATAGATTTCTCTACTTGTGGTATTTACTGCTTGGGTAAATTGGGTGTACATAATAACCAGCTGTCGACCTCCAGATGTAATACAGTCAAGCTGCATAAATTCTGCAGATTCAGACACTATGACTTTCCCTGATGTAGGCCTTGGTGTGCTGCTGTAAATCATATCATACTGTGTAACCTAATTTCATGCCAGCTTTGGTTTCATTTTTATTTTTTCTAGTAATTTAATGAAAAACATGTTTTAGTAGCAAAGTCTGATTGCAGTGAAACTGCTGGAGCCCTACATTTTGAGAATACGGAGGCAGAAGAAACCAGAGAATGTGAAATTTCAACTACAGTGTTCACAGCAAATTACAGAAAATTAATGAGTGAAGAATCTTCACTTCTAACAAAATACTTAGCTGTAATGTAAATATTACAGTATCAGTAATACAATCTGGGGGTTTCTTCTTAATTTTGTTGCTCAGGGTAATGATGGAGTCTTCAAGAGCCTGGGCTGCTCACTAATTTCAGTGAAGCTGATGAATAACTTGGATAGTGTAACTCACCATCAAAAGAGCTTTTATTCTCTAATGGGAAAATTTCAAAAGCCTGTTAAAAGTTTGAAGGCTGTTGACAGGTAGAAGGGAAAGAGAGAGGATGAGAGAAACATGACGTAAAAACCTTGAAGCTTTGGAGCTTTGTAAGAAAGCAAAATGAGAAAATAAACAACAAGCAACAGACATTGTATCTTTGGACTACTACATGTGTTTTTTCTCTTTAATAACCTTTTAACAAAAGGTTATCATATTATGAGTGAGGAAAGAGTTTTAGAGGCATATCAGGTTGCACCTCACCCACGAAACAGGAAAAAACCTGCAAACTGATACATTAAATGGGTTTGAATGTCCTCTAGTGCTTTACTAGTAAAAATTAGATCACTAGCTCAAACCCAGTTAAAAAAATGAAAGACAAATTTCAACAGCTGTGTATACATAAATAACATTATGGCAACTTGAAAACAGACAAAAGATAAAATAAATACATAAATATATATTTAA
Organism: Actenoides lindsayi; assembly: GCA_025331215.1. NCBI lineage: Eukaryota > Metazoa > Chordata > Aves > Coraciiformes > Alcedinidae > Actenoides > Actenoides lindsayi. The sequence goes on from WTSP01020913.1 coordinate 32,790, forward strand.
AATGTCATTAAGGAGCAGCCACTGCCTATGCCATCATATGAGAGAAAATAGACGTGTATGTGCTGTTCATAGGAACCTACTTGTAAACTGAGTGACTGAAAACTAACAGCCACAGCAGGATAAGATTTGAATTCAGGAGGCATTGGAATATAGAAAAGTTGTTTGAACACTTCAAGCAAGTTATTAACAAACACATCTTTTCATATTTTGGGATAACTCTGCTTTAGCATCTCAACCGGGATTTAATGGAATGTGAAAACATTGGTTAAAAACCGAAAGTGGCATGGAATCTTGGACAAAGTAAGCAACAGAATGCTTACCTCAAGTTTCACAGTTTGTGTTGATCTTTGTATTGCCATGCTCAGTTTTATCAGTAGCTGAGACAAGGCTTCATGATCTACAGTTCTGCCTTTGACAGTAGTTTATATAGCTGAATCAGTCATTTTTATGCCAATTAAAAAAAAAAGCAAACACGTAATGAAAGCTGCAAACCTTTCTTTTTTTTTCTTTTGAGTAAAATACTCAGTTGAATGATAATATTTTTTAAATGTGGTTTTGTTGATTAATATTTAATGAAACTTTTGCCCATTTATGATAAGTACATGAAAAAACAATGTGTAAGACAATTTTGGCTCAGTTTCTGGTGTTCACTTTTCAGAGAAATAAGAACTCTCTGATGAAATACATAAATTGAAGTTTGAAATAATTTATTCCAAAGATTACTATTGTTGTTTTTTCATGTGGTAGAAATAACTTAAAATATGAATTACTAAAAAACTGTTATGTTATATAACTTTTTTTGTTTCAGTCATACACTAAAATAGAACTATGGCTCTATTAAAAAAAAATACTACAAAGGCCTCAATCCTTTATGTGATTTCATTTGTTTCCATGAGTAATTCCACCAGAAAATCTAAGTCAAACTGCTGCAGATAAAACTCACTATTTCTGTTCCTACTAAAATAAATCAGAATCAGTGAGTACTTTCAAGCCAAAACCAGTTATAGATTTGATTAGCCTTCCCCTGTTTATGAGGGCGTGTTATAATGTAGTTTTCCAAATTAGTGCGTATATTCCCTCTTTTCAGTTACTTGTACATGTACCTTGAGACTCTGCCATGCTAAAAAGAAAGTATCAATTATTCAAACATCAAATAACATACCAGAAAAAGAAATTGGAGAATTTTTGGTAAATATGAAGTTGATTTTTATTAAACTAATACCTCTTAATGTCATTTTAGTAGTGCAAAAACAAACAAACAAACAAAAAACCCAAACAAACAAAAAAACCCCATAACCAACAACAAAACATACACACACAAAAAAACCCCAACGAACCAACCAACAAGGCTAAAGGCAGTCAAAAAAACCCTCATTAAGTACAAGCTTTGCTAACGGGTACAGATTTTATTAATCTGGTTCAGTTTGAAGAAAATATTTTCAATCTATTTCAAATAGTTGCTCAAGTGTAAGGATGAGGATACTCAAGATATTTTTTTCATGGGAAAGCTTCTAAGCTTGCCAAGGGAAGTGGTTTCAGACACTGCAGGGTACAGTGGGCAGAAGAATCATAACACAAATTTGGGAGCCTACACTTCATGTAGAGAAGCTGTGGGACTGTAGCAAGAAATAGTGCCAGATAGCCAGGCTACAGCAGGTATAGAAAGAATTTTCTAGGGACTGAAATTAGGCCACCTAATGGATTGCTGCCACCTAAAAATCTATTTCATTTTGTGGAAAAAAGTTGTATCTTCACAAATTAGGATATAGTAGACAGGAGGTGATTTGTGTGCTAACACTTTTAGTTCAATCTTTTGTAGGTATTTTCAGTTATCTACATTGAAAATGTTTCTGTTTTTCTTCTACTGCAAAGTGTAGGCAATTCAAGGTTTGATCAGAAAGAGCTAGGTACTTAGCTTGGTAACATTTTTTTTGTCTATCCCCTTTCTATGCCTTGAAGTGCCTCATAACTTTTCTGAAGCTATCCACTAAAAGATTTTATAAAGTGTACCAGACTACTAAAAGCTGACAAACAATATTGTCCTTTCTCACTCTATTTCACATGCTAGACAGGTTGATATCATTCTTGTCAATTTTTCACCACTGTGCTTTAGTGTAGTTCTTTTCTCTTACATAACTTTCACAGGTTGATGTAAATGTGATTTCCATGAACTCTAATTCAAAAGCAAGTTCTCTTAATTCTGAATAAGTCAAAAATATCTTGTAGTTTTGTATCTTTGCTATGACACCATAATAATGTGTCCTCGACAAATCCCACTGGATTAATTCCTTTCTTCAATACAAGCAATAAATTATGCTCTCCTACAAAGAACAGAAAGAAAAGCTGCATTTAGCTATTTTTTCAAATCTATATTTCTGGATTATTTTTTTCTGCACTTGCCTGTCCTCTCACTTGCACGCTTGTGAATCAGGACTATATCAGAAATCAATGGAACTACAGCACTCTAAATGTGGTGTAAGAAAAGCTTCAAGGACTATGTGTTTATACATATATGCTACTGAAAACTTCTTAGTACTTAGTTCTTAATGCATAGAGCTCCAGTCACTAGTCAATGACTTTTAAGATTTAGTAGTATTTCTATAGAAGTGTTTTAAAACAGATTCTATCATGTGTTCTTCTTAAATTGATCTGTTCATATTTGACAAAGACATAAAGATCCTTATTGTTTTATGTAACTGGACAAAAATATTCTTTTTTTGCCCAAGCTTTTTCAAAGGTGCTGCAACAATAAGGTCAAAAATGTGGATCTGGTGAGGGGACAACTTTAACTTATGCTGACATATTGTCCGAAAGCTAAGGGGATAGTAATTATTATTTTTTAGTTTATTAACAAACCTATATTGGAGAACAGAGTTTTGAGTATTCAGAGCTCTGAGTCTGTGATCTCTAGCAATGAATTGAATAACAGGCTTTTTTTACCTGTGGCCAAATGCAATGATACAGACAAAGGATGAACTTACCCTATAGTCATTTACAGTTGTTACTTTTTCAAGGTTATCTTACAAGCAAAAAAACCCCATGAAATATTATGAAGTACCACGAGACTATTGATGTTTACATGTAAATTGGACTGTTGAATTAATATGGCATAAACATACTTCCCTCATTCTTGCCCTAGGAAACTCAAAACAGACCTACCCCTTATTAAGCAAACATGTGAAACTACTCTTTGATCACACTTAATGTGTATAAAATGCATGAATATGGAGAAGAATTTTAAATGCCTGGTGAGCTCAGCAAAATTTTTGCCGCTCTTTATGCTAAGCACATGAGAGATGAAACAGTTTTTTCTCTGATCCACTTTCCGTTCCTCTAAGTAATAGTTCTGTGTGGAATTTTGTGATGTTAGCTACTGTGGATTCAGCTGTTTCACTTGACTGTTGTGCTTATTTTGGAATATCACATTTGCCTTTAAGTGTCAGTTTACTTGCACCTAAGAATATCAAGCAGCCCAGGTCACAGTTCTGTGTTGAAAGATGGCCAAACAGTGGCTATGACTATATATATATTTATTTTGCTGCTATAATATTTTTTTTCTAAACAGAAATGTGCTTGTTCTCCTCTTTCCTAAATAAGATAAAAGCTATGTCACTACTATTCTAAATGTAAAATCATTCGTTTTGATTTGATGTGTATTAGCAGGAATCAGGTTCTATACTATACATGCATTCTTGGTTTTTTTACTTTCTTGAAGTTTATGCAAACTGAGCATATCCAAGGCTATATTAAAGGGTATGACAAAATAAAATTTCCACTAGCAGTGGAAGCATTTCCTTCACCAGTTTTCCCTCTTAGAGAGCTAGCTAAACTTATCTATGCAGGCAATTTCTGACAGGTATCTTTTCTATTTAAACTGCATTTTTACTAATATCAGTTTACATCCTTGATATTCATGACTGAAAATGAGCAATAGACAAGAATTGCATTATCAGAAATTACTTTTTCATTCCATATGACCAGATTTACCTGTATTTTACTGTAACTTGAATAGCATTTAGATTAGGGAGGGTGGCACAAGTATTTCCATAATACTTTGATTTAGGGACATATTTTAACTTCTTAGTAGATTTTACGCAGTGAAGGTCAGCTGTTCCTGAGTGTATCAGGCAAGCCGCATGGATGAATTTTTGAAAGAAGACAGTACACAAGCAAAATCCAGTGTTTCCTTACAATGTTACTTCTAACTTCATCTATTGCCGATATGTGGCTTTAACTGTGTACAAGCATTGACTTTCTCACTTCTGACCTTAAGTTGTCTTTATCGATTTCCTTTTGACTTGTCTGCTTAGTTAACTGTCACTCACTGCTGAGAAGTGTTTTTAAAAAGCTTCTTTTCATTTCCAAGATAGTTACAACAGTAAATAAGTTATCACATATACAGGCTAAAAAAAAAACAAAACAAACAAACAAAAAACCACCAAAATTCTTCAAGAGGGCTTAGTACTATCTAAAGCTCCATTAGCTCACAGCAGTGTTGTTGCATTGATAGACCTAAGACTTGCCGCTGACAAAAAAAAAATATTTCAGTGAGTTGTTAGTGTCCCCTTTAACATGAAGAACAGCTAAATGAAAATTATTTACTTCCCCATCTGAACATACAATTTTGCTAAGAAAAGTATATTTTTAAAATAAATTCTTCTTAGGTAAAATGTATAGGTTTTTTGCAACTAGTATTAATGTCTGCCTAAGGTTCAAAACAATGAAGAACCAGGATCAGTGAATTAAAATTTAGTATAAGTCTAGTTTTTGTTAGGTAAATATTTAGCCTTGTTGCGACATATGCAACCCATCTTTGGCACTTTGTTTCAGTGAGATAAATGACTGTAAAGTGTTAGAAATCTTTTAGTTTATTACTAGAAGAATTTCTGATGAGAAAATTCTGCTAAATATAATCCTAAATCTGTAAAGACAGCTATAGAAATCTTAGGGAATGTATTGGAAAATGCAGGTTCATCTGCTAGGAACTTATATTCCAACAAGTATAAAGGCTAACACTTCAGTGTTTGCTTCTTAAATTTCAACCTGCCTTGCTTTATTTAATTGATATGATATTCCTGATTGTAAATAAATGTCAGATTTCTAAAATGTGTATATATATCAGGTTGTTATAAATAAATAGACTTTTTTTTTGTCATTTCATATTAATTCAGTCCCCAGCAAAACTACAGCATTTCCTAAACTGTGTAAAGATTAAAAACTGCATTTAGTTTCTGTTTTCTTTCGAGTTACTTTCAAGAGGGAGAAAGAAATTAGCATCGTGTAACCACACTGACTTGTATGGTATGTACCAACTTTTTGTGTTGTACATGGCTCAAGGAGTAAATAGACCACTTGATGCAGTACTGACTGAATGTCTCTTCTTTGATCTTTGACTAGCTTATACTAGCAACCAGTTCTGCAGAATTTAGAAACAGAAAACTGCCAGGAGTTTTGTTTTAAACAGGAATACAGAATAATTTCTGACTTAAGATATCCTAAAACAATGGAATAAAAACCACAGCATTTTTGCTTTGTAAAATCTAGCTAGAGAATAGATTTGAAATGGCAGTTTTGTAATAGTCAACACGAATTCATAACTTTTGTTATAAATTCCAAGATTATGTAAGTACTATTTCTCAAAGATGTATGTCTTTCAAAGCTAACATGTAAGTATTATCTTTTAAATATATGTGTCAGTATTTTGCTTTTAAAGCTGTACCACTTTTTTCTTTATCCTTCTTTTTATTAAAGAAACATAATTATCTAGACATTGTTAATTTTACACATAGAGAATTGAAAGCTGTGTGGTATCTTTTGGTTTTTTTACAATCCATCTTAACATTTTCTAGGCATTTAGGGGTTTTATTTCATATGTCATTTATATATATTGTAAGGTCATGAGAAAATATATTTATGAAGCCTCCAGTACAATAGAGCTAGGAGTTTTAATCTTTACCAAATTGGAATTAATAAATAATATTGCAGATAATTTTATATACTATCCAGTATTAGGCATCTGATTTTACTAGCTGTATCAGATGACCAAACTAGCAAGACAGAAAAACAGTGCCAACAGATTAGATTATATTAATTAATCTAAAAAAAAAAGTAAAGCAGCAAATTTCAACTTTTGTTATGAAATTAATTCCAAGTTCAAAATTCCTGTTTCAGAACTCTAAAATAAAATTATTTCACAAGATTTATTTTTAAATTTACTTAGACTGCAGAAACAAAAATATTTGAAACAATAAATACATGAAACAATATGTGTTTTTATTGTATATACAGTTACAGGTGTTCTGCTACTCAATGTCACGTAAAATACTCTAATAGGGCACAAAAATTAGCTAGGTCTTTACTTATATTTGAAACCTGGAAGCAAATATTCTCATTAGTGTGGTCCTGTGCACCCAGGTGGAAAAGTACATAGAAAAAAATGTGAAGTCTAAGTTCAAATCTTCTCAAGTGTTTTGTAGGAAAGGAGAAATAAATTCTAAGGAAAGGGAAGAAAGTTACTGAGTATTAAGATATCTTAGAGATTATTAAATTGCCTTTCTCTCATTTTAGGGGAGCATAAGATTAGAAATGGTTAATTCCAAAATCAAACATTTAGTAAAATGCAACATACATTGCTTGTAATGCCGTAGCAATTCTGTGTCAGAGGAAAATGTGTCTTTCCTAGGAGGATGCCTGTATGTTTCTATTTTATGTTTATGTCTTGAAAAAAGATGTAGAAAGTACCCTGAACAATCAAGAGAATGCACTGTAAGAAAAGTTAATATTGTAGTGAACAGGTACAGTGCTATCCAGAGTATATAAATAAAAACATTGCATCCAGGGGTGTGAGCATGACAACAGACAACATTAGAACAGTGATCTTCTGGGTGCTGTCTGCTTTTGGTTAAAATTCTGAGACCAAGGGAAACAGCTACACTCCTCGTGCTATGTCAAGGGAATTAGCCTCTGCAAAAGAAAATCTGAGTAATCAAAGGAATTTATCAGTGTACAAGAAAGCGAGATGTCTTAGATGCAGCTTGTCTCAGATCTAAATTCTTACTGTACAGTACTGGCCAGGTGTTACCTCCAACTGGTATCCATGTTCCTCAGTCCTCCTTTCAGCTTGCATGTTTACATCACCCTTTATGTGAAAGATGGCTGGATGGAATGGCTCTGCCTTTCTGTAGTGAATAAAGATCCAGTACAATTTTATTCTGGGAAGAGATGACTGTGGTAATTCCAGGGATTGCTCAAGTATTTGTTCTACAGATTTCAAAGCCCTAAGCAGCCCCATGTCAGACAGTGGGTAATTTCAGGGCTGTAGGGGATACTTATTTTTGTCCTTTAGCATTGAGACACCTAGGTCTTTTTCTGCCTCTGTCTTCGGATGCACTGGTTCGTTATACTGCACACTATTTCTGAACAAAGCTTTCCTGCTGTCCTCTTTGGAAATGACACTGTATCTAGCCTTGTAATCAAGTTCTTTAGGGTGTGCTTTATAGATTTGTCACCATAAGAAATAACAACTTAACAGAGTGCTTCATTTTTCAAGGTTTCATTTGTGAGATCACAGTGAACAACGCTAAGCTTGGTAAATGCCAAAGACACAAAAATAGAGAAACTTCCCCCTGCTATATGTGTTAAATTTTAGTAGCAGTTGCCTATAGATAATATTTCAGTAACTTTAATTCATAAATATGTAGTTTATAGGGAAAAGTTTATGGGGCAGTAGAATAATATGTGGATATACATTTTAGTAAATATTGATTCATCTAAAGATAGTGTTACAAGAGAACCTGACATAAGTGGAAATAAACTAAAAATAGTAAATGTAAAAGAAAAGTATATTCATACACTTGTTCTTTTCTATCTACTTCAAAACAATTTTATTTATATTGTGACCTCCCCCATCTGCTTTGGAGGTCCTTTTCTGTTTTCTTTGAAGTTTATGGAAGTATTCCCATTGGGCTAAAATAATTTTTATTAATTAAGGGATATACCAAATTAAGCATTTACTTGACCAGATCTCTGCCTAAAATTGCAGAGGAGTCACTTCTGTGAAATGAACACATGTAAAGTGTCATGAGATTATTGATCTAGAAAGTTCTATAGAATTCCCTTGTTTTCTTTCAGGGAAAAACTGACAAAAATATACATTCTATGTATACATAAATATGTCAATTTCAGAATTTCACTTAATTCTGTGTTTTCTTTCACTTGCATGTCAGTGATCATCCTCACCACCCATCTTGGTATATACTGTTAGACAGAAATTTATGCAGAAATTTTCATATGTAAATATATTTTTTAATTTCTTCACTAACCCTGTCTTAGACCCTGACAGTCCAAATTTAAAAATTAATGAATTAATATATTATATTTGGAGGACTGGGGGGGAGGGTTGTTTTTTTCCTTTTTACCATGGCATACTGAAATGGAGATATTCCTTAGTTCAAGCATTTCTCTGTAAATTAAAGGAAATATTTCAGGACATTGGACAATTTTCATTCTACTACCATTAACATTATTTATATTACTTTTGAACACAAATGTAAAATCAGGACGGAGTACTCTGTTATCTCACACCTGGACTAAAGCCATAATCAGAGGACTGGCACACAGAAATTGCATTTGAATGTAAATGAATAGTAATCACAGTAAGATGATTATTGTAAGTGAAGTAAATGCTATCCATAGCTCACTATTTGCATGATCATGCACAGAAGAAACTGTGATATGTTGTTTAGCTTTCCCTTTTTGGTTCTCCATGTTCACTGGCACAGATCTAGGAAGAGAAGTGAGTGCTAATAAAAACTCCATTTCCACAGGGTGACATAATGACCAAGATACACAATTTGGGAGTGATAATGTGCTACAACAGGGAATCCTGCTGCTGAATCTGAAAAACAGAAACATTCGGAGTATAAACAAGCCCAGTCCTCAGCATTCATATATAAATCAGCATATTTGCTTTTATTTTTGTTTAAAGCACACATCAGCTAGCTTTCTTGTTATACTGTCTTACTTTTGCTGCCTACAGTGTCTTTTTGTTCTTTCCTTCATTTGGACATAGTTTGACAAACACTGATGTTTTTAATTAGCTTTTTCCTGCGTCCCAGTAAGTTCATAAGATTAGAGGAGCCTGCTGTGTGGAACTTACAGTCGTGCTGTAATTTTATATAAATTACTCCATGTTGTATACTGTACTATCTCTAGTATTATACCAAACATAATCCTCTCTATGAAAAAAACAGCATGAAGGGCTTGAAATGCCGCCTCCTCCATACATTCCTGTTTACATTGCAGATATCTGTATTGTGCAGGTATCATGCATATAAAACCTGATCTTGCACTCATTGATTTCAGTGGGAATCCTACTGGGTACTCACTGCAAATTGCATTTTCCAGTAGGATGTGGTGTAGGTAAGAGTCCTTGCTCCTTTTACTGGTATCACATCTAAATTAAATTTTCAGACTAAAATTATTTAAATATGTAATAGTATGAGAACTCTGAATTCTGAATATATTTTCATTACTCCTATCAATCTACATGTTGAAGCTCCTAGAGAAAGTAATGGACATACCTAGCATAGGGATACAGTACATGATACAGAGATCCCTGGATCTGTGTTCTTATAAAGCACAAAAAACTGTAATATTTGTTAGATAAACAAAAATATGTTTGTAAGAGTATAGTTGAATTAACCTAGTGATATACCTTAGCTAATAAAGACTCTAGTAATCATTTGTATGTCTAGTTTGCTTCCAATTAAATGGAATAATGTAGACAGGCCTGATGAATTTCTCATTGAAAGCAAGAAATCTGGACTGTTCTTGCATCCTAAGTATTGCATTTGAAAGTATCACCACTGTTAATTATCTACTATCCCTTTATTCTAAGAGATAAGAAAGTACTATTATTTCCATTTCAGACACATTATTAGGATACATAAAATAACATTCTTACATGATCATGTGATAGGACAGAAAACTGAAAATTGGTTTCAAATTTATTATCAAACCATCCATTCTTTCTAAAAATATTTTAACTGTATCAGCTGATCTGCAGACTCTGTCCTAAAATGTAGCTTGCCTTTGAAATCACAGATGCATCTAATTTGAAATTTTATTAATTACAATGCTATGTCTGGAATGCAGGAAACTTCAAACCTTATATATGTGCCAGGTAAAAAGGATATGTAAAGAGACATTAAATTTAGATTGGTAAGAAAGATCTGGAAAAGAACTGACTTTCTGAAAGACAAACATACACATCAGCTCCTGTTAAATCACAGGACAATGAAAACCTGACTTCATCACAAAGTCAGTGCTGACTTAAGTTGTTTTCTTGTTCAGAAAGAACCGTTGTCTACATATTTACCAGAAGCATGAAACGAGACATCTTTCTCTCTCAGAGAATGAAATAGGTCTATGATCTCCTTCCCTCTTTTAATACTAGTTAACAAATGAATAGCCTTACCTCAACTCAGGGAGTGGGAAAACAATATACATGATCATAGAATCATGAAATAATAAGGGTTGGAAGGGACCTCTGGAGATCATCGAGTCCACCTCCTCTGCCAGAGCAGAATCACCTAGGGTGCATCACAGAGTATAATGATAGTCTTATAAAGTCTGCTTCTCCCTGACAAACACACTAGATATGCTTGTATATGGATTTAGTCTAGTCTTCATCTATGGATTCACATTAACATTGCCCTAAAGATGCAATATCCTGTAGTAATCATGATTCCTGGAAAAAATATAATAACTATGTGAAAATCATGTACTTTTTAATGCCTATGTAGTAATCTTTCCAGTTTTGCTCCTTTTAAGATAAGGATATCAACATCATAATTAAATCGCATATATTCCTTTGAACAATATTCTCATGTTGAAAGTCCTATAGAAATCATTGCTCTAAATTCCTGACTTCTTAATGAGAACATTTGAAAGGTAGAAAGTGTTGCTTGTGCAGATTAGCTTTTGAGAGAAAGACCCTAATTTTGGGTAAAATTCCCTCTTAATTGTTCTGAACTTTTCACTGGCTTCATTATGTTTCACTAACAGAGGCCCAGTGTCAAACGGTTGTTGTTCAGTGTTATTGGAAACATGAAGCATTGTGCAGCAACATCATTATTATTGTCTTTGTACAAATTAGGTATCTTCTGCCTATTCAGTCTGCGTGAAGAAATGCCTGTCAGTATATGTATGTTAACTAGAAAAAAAAGATGTCATCTATAAATGACATTTTGAACTAATTCTGTACATTATTTTCAGATAAATTTCTCTTTTCTTTTCATAGGCTTGTATCATGACTGCTTTATTAAGACTGGACTATATCTAGTCCAGATGAATCTACACACAGACATATGTATTTTTCTGAATTTGATAATGTAAGAACATATTATAAGTGAAATTACGGTTTAACACATGTTACTGCTTTCAGTAGGTCTGGAATGATATTAGCTTTATTTAAGTTGATAATTACTACCTGTACATGCACTATGGAAGTCTATGAGCGATTCTGAATGGCTTTTATAGTAGAGTTACTGCCATTTTTACTATTTACAGATTCAGGAACAGAGAAAGTAACATGCCAAGATCCTGACAGTAGAGACAAGAAATAGTACTAATGCCTATATCATCAAGTCTTCACTGGCTAGATCAGTATGCTAAACCTTTCTGCATCTGTTTTTACAAAAATGGGGACGATATTTTGCAAAAATAAATGTCTGAGTCTCTCTCTACTTGTAACAGTGGAGACACTCTTTTTTCCCAGACATTTGGGAAACAGTAGGTATGTGATGCCCCTTAGTCAACCTACTTACACGGGTACAGTTAACAATAGTGTGTTTATAGTGGAATTTGGAACTATTTATCCAATTCTTAAAGTCCATTTAAATTACAATATCACAGTTTAAATGCTTTTAAGATGTAATCATAATGCTTTTGTAAGAATGCTTATGGAAGTAATGCTTTCATATTTTTATTGACTACAGATTTAATATGAGCTTTCTACTTATAATTGTTATCATTTTGATTCATGAACATAATTTCTGTTAATGCAGAAGTTATTTTGTAAGAAGATATATTCTCTGCTCTTGTTAAAAGCAAACAAACAGGAAAAAAAACCCAGCCAAATGTACAATTACAGGTGAAAATGTTTCTAGCCCTTGAGCCGGTAAGTCAGGGCACTGAGGTCACCAACAGGCCTTAATTGTCTTGAAGAGCCTCAGCTGGTCCCCACTCTCTGCCAGGAGCTCCATTTCAGTTTGTGTTCAGGCTTTTCTAGAGCTGCAGTGGCAGTAGGTTTGTCTTCATCCTTGTCTCTACAGCATTGTGAGTGGACTTCAGAGCTATGTTGTAAGCTCAGTTCTAGGCTACTTCAACTGCTCTGTGCCCTTGCTGTGCCCAGGGCTGTTGTTGAGTTATTGGCAGCTCCCTGTGATGTCCACCCTGCATGGGCCCCTCTTGATCCTGGATCTGTTCCCTCTCATGGAGCAGCTCTGCTTTTCCCGCTTCCTGAGACGGTAAGTCTTTTAATGTATGTTTAAAAATACATTAAAGAAAATATTTTGTTACATTATTGCAGGTTTTGTTTTTTTTTTCTAGAGTTTTGTAATGTTAGGAAAGCAAAAGCAATCAATAAAAAAAGATTGAAAATATTGTTTCTTTGGCAGAGAGACTACCACCTGGAAGATGCAAAGTCTATGAGTGTTTGTGGATGGCTGTGGTTAAAAAGCAGCTTCTAATTTAGTGGTTTAGGTGATATAGTCATTTGTTTCTAAAATGGGTGTCTGCATTTAGAGCAAGGAAATACAGATTTGAGGTATAAACACTGTAGAAGTTGCTGAGCATTTGCATGTATTATATAAAAAAGCTAATTTCTGTAAGGAGGTCTTATAAAGGAGTAATTTTTTCAATTATCTACTCAATAGAAAGGATTAGGCTTTATACAATCTGAGAATCTGAGCTTGGCATGAGATACAGCACAGTTGTTTTTTAGAAATAGACTGAAAAGATCCACAAAAGGATTTTCATAATTGGAAAAAAAACCCAACACAATAATGGTAGCAAAAGTCACCTAAGATAGATTTTTTTTTTAAATTATTTTTATTTCTTCCTAAAAGAAATGTAGTGTTTACTGTGTTTTGGTGTTCTGCTTTTTTCTCTCCTTTTAAAAGTTGTAAGAAGTACAGGTTTTCATTTCTCACAGACACAGGATGAATGTGACTACAGGAAAGGAATGCAAGATGAAATTTCAAATTTTAAATTTAACAATTTCAAAATGAAAGCTTGACTGCATTTAGTTTTAGTGCTTATCCCTAATGTTTTTAGACATTGGACCTCCTGTGTCAAGCCTGTCCTTCACTTAGGTATCCTGTGCTTGTATTCCTCTACACTCCTCATGTACCTCCAGGCCTCAAGGCCTGTTACTATATTGAGACTATAATTCTTTATACTACATCATAATGTTAGGATTCAAAAACCATGGTGATACTATACAAAGATAAGTGTAAAATAAGTTAGTGGTAGACACCTGCTCAATTAGAAAAATTGCTGTTAGAGCTAAACCAGGTGAAACAAAGCTGCAGGAGGCAGGTGAGATAAAGTTCAGACAAAGCACACCTGAGAAGCCTCTGTTAGGAGGCCTTGCAATCTCAGTACAAAGCTTACAAAACATTCTTAGGTTTGCACCTGATTTTCTTAAGCTTCACTGGAGATACTTACTGTTCATTGAGACAGTCTCACTGGAGTGATTGGATCAACAAGACAATGTATTGCCAATAAATAAGACGAAGATTTGAGCCATGGTTTGATACTACATTGCCAAGTTTGATAGAATCTGTATTCATATAGGTATTATTTTTATGTGGCTTTATATTATTCATTTAAGGTAACATTTTAGATTGAGCACTTAGGCTTTTAACTTAACATGACAGGACTTCTGATTTCATGAGGTCATGTTGATCCATTGTGTAAAGTTGCCTTCCACCTTCATATTTTTCTTCTTCTCTTTGTCATTCTAGTTTTCCTTTTTGTGTTCTTTGCTATTATATTTATCTTGCCAGCCTTCCCTACCCTTTTCTTAATCTGAAACAATGAAAATAGTAACATGGAGACATCTAATTTGTATTAAAGCTCTTCATTTTGATTTTGAACACTAGAATATCCATTTTTAGACTGCTTCCATGTTCCATCTTAATATCAGTAGAGGAAACAACTGTTTTGAGACATTCTAAGCTGTGTTGTTATAAGTGAGCTTGTCATTATTGCTTGTGTATGTGCTGTCTTTTCCCCATAACATTTGTGGATATAAGAACTGAAGGGAACAAGGCTCCAGGAGCTTTCTGAGAGATGAGACAGCCAAAATGAACTCTATTTATTATAAAGCCAGAGCCCTTTTTATCTATTTTTAAACTGAAACATATTTCTGCATAAACAAAGGAAAAAGCATTTATGATAGAGAAGACTTGATTTTTTTTATTTTTTTTTTGGTGGGTGAAGAAATATTTTTCCAGCCTTGTACTATAGTCAGTCTAGCTGATTATTGATTGATTATAGCTCTACATATACAAATATACCCTAATAACATGTTTTCTTTAAGTGATTGTTGTTGAACTTGGGTTATGTTAAACTCACTGTCCCAAGTGCTTCTGAGAGAATTTTTGGAATGAAATTATTAGGTAGAATTTGTCTGGAAAGAATTGTAACACTTTCTCTCTCTCTCCCCCCTCCCTTTTTTTTTTTTTTTTGCTTTTTAATCCCTCTTAACATGAAAGAAACCTGCAGAAAGAATCTAAATTTTAATCCATGTAAAAATAAGAGAATAATCTCACTTATTTAAGTTAAACATTCCCCTAGGTCACTGATCTTTCTTAGGCAGGTGCTAACAATGCTGTGAAAAATGTAAGAATGGTGGTAGAACACACTGATTCTTTCAAAATAAGTTCCTGGTCTCTAGAAACTGTGGATAGGAGATTTTCTTATTTTTATGTTACGTCTGAATAGGTGTGCTCACTTTATCTGTGGTGGAGTTAAGTTTCTTCTTCACAGTAGCTAGCAGCAGTTGCACATCCTTTTCTGCTCCTCACACCTCCCTGCCAGCAAGTAGGCTAGAGGTGCACAAGAAATCTGAAGGGGACACAGATGACCCGAACCAACCAAAGGGATATTCCAAACTATGTGGTGACATATCCAGTGTATATAGCTGGAGGAAGGAGGGGGGGAAGTTCAGAATGATGTTTTTTGTCTTCCCAAGTAACCATTACATGCGATGGAGCCTTGCTTTCTTGTGATGGATGAACATCTGCCTGCCGATGGGAAGTGGTGAATTAATTCCTTGTTTTGCTTTGCTTGCCTGTGTGCTCTTCCAGTTCTTCCCCCCATCCCTTCATAGGGAGAGTGAGTGAGCAGCTGTGTGGTGTTTAGTTGCAGGCTGGAGTTAAACCATGGTAATGGGTTACATTTCAGTGACTTTGAAAAAAACTTTTTAAGCTCATCTAAGCTTTTAGCAACCACCACCTTCTCATTTTGCTCTTATGCTTGAGGGCAGGAGGATGTGGGGGAAGTGGAATGGTGTACAATGGTGTGCAGGGTGTGTGAGAAAAGGAAGAAATAATCTTTACAACCTTTTCCGAGACCATTTGTGATTTTTATTTTAATTTTTTAAGAAATCTGTATCACTCTGTTCTGTCAGTCTGTTCTTCCTAGGATAAAATGTCCTATTTTATTCCTTTTTTCATTCCATGGTAGTCATTTCTATCACTGATCATCCATGTCATTCTTCTTTGTAGCTTCTTCACTTTCACTATTTGTTTTTCATGAGAGAATCAGAGATGCCGCAGCAGGTAGAATGGAAGTGCTCCCTGAGTTTGTATGATGCCCTTATTGCATCTCCTCTTTTGTGCTGTTTCTTTGCAAATAGTGTCAGGTTTGCTTTTTGACCCTTGCTGAGATAATTCTTTTTAGTAGAACTATGCATTCTAACTCCTGAGTCTAATTTTTGAGTCATAATGTTGAGGCATCATGTAGATTAAATTTAAGTTACCCTTTTCCTATATGCCTTATCTTATAAATACTCCATAACATTGAGTTTTAATTTCTGGTTTTATCACAACTTCACCTCTTATTGTGAAAATTCTAGTGATTTCTACAAGCTTTTCAAAAGTCATTAGGATACAAATCAAGAAACTGAGACATCAGCAAATATTATCTCACCTTGCATTGAGCTTTGTCTGCAAAATGAGCTAATCATAATTTGCCTTTCAGTATAATCTGCTCTGTATCTCAATGAGCTTTCTTCAGTACTATTCAAGTAGTGGTTACTGTCACTTTCCAAATAAAATGCTTGGTATGAACTTGCATGATGCATTTTTGAACAGCTTATCTTCTGTCTCTTGCTCCAATGCCTAAAATCAAGAAAGTGCTTGATAGTTTTGCTGGGGTCTTTTTAACTCATAGATGGGTCTACATGTTGTGCCTGTTGTTGAAAATAATTGAGATTCTCAAACACTGCAATTTGCTCCACCAGCCAGTTGCTGTTTGGATAACTTATAAATGTTGAGACAAACTGAGATATTAATTTCTTCCTACTTGGCCATTAATTTAATAGTATTTTTATTTCATTTGTTTACAATATTAGTACAAAGATATGTATGTAAATATAGATATCTTCAAGTATGGCTTTGTCAGATTTTTGTAAAGGCTGGAAACCGTTAATGGGAAATACCAGCATGGGTAACTATGTAAATCACTTGACATTTGTCCATGTTTATAAACACAATTTGAATTTGCTGCAATTTATTTGCTTTTGGCACATATAAATGAAGTGTGACAGACACCCTGTGGCTTCTATTGATGAGAGGATTAATAAAGTTTGTACTTTCATTATGACATCCTAAGCCATCAAGCATGAAGACTTCAACAGTCATTATTGAACATTGACACACACTGCATTGGTAATCAGAAATGACAAAATACGAGAAGCTGGCAGAAATTACTTCCAGCTCACTCTCAAGAATAATCTCTGATTTAGTGTGTCCTTAATTAGATATAGCTGTGGACTTTGTACACAGTTTGAGACTGACTTTTAGCTATATCACTGTCCTTTCAAGACATGTTAAAATAAAACAACTCTGAGTACCTGTTTTACTGAGATAACAGTACTTAGCACCAATGTGTTGTTCATTGATAATACAAAGCATTATCATAGCATTGGATGCTAGAGCACCCTTCATGAGTTTATTTCAATATGTAGTCATCTTTAAATACCTTTGTCATCCCCATGTCTTTTTCTGCATAGTACCAAGGAACAATATGGTAACATGAAGCAAAGTCCTGTGTAAGTCCTGGAATGGCCTAATAATCATTGTAGAAAAGAGAATTCCCTGATTTCAATCATGTAGAAGAGTGATTTCATTCTTATGTATCTCACATGTGGACTCTTGAATTATCTGAATCATTTAGATGCCCTGTCCAGGTGGAACCAAGGAGCACACCAAAGCTAAGTGTTTTGGCATCTAGCCTAGGTACCCTACTTTTTTCTTAATTCTGCTATAGAGATCAAGGGTTTGGTTAGTGTGTACAGGGCTAAAATCCAGGTGGTTCTCCAGAATGCTAATCATGGTAATGTCAACAAACATTTATTGTGGGTTTGGTGGTAGATATTAAATCTTGTTGCAAGGAAGCTATTAAATAATTATTATATGTGGAAGCTGAGGAATAGAATCCTGTAAACTTCTATTTATAGTCTATGTTGTATTTCTAATCTACTGCTGCGTAGCTAGGTAGTCTTGTCCAAACTAGTTCCCTCATCTGAGTAGCAACTCAATTCTGTTTAGAACAGCCCTTTCAACTAACAGATTTAAAAGCCAATAGGTGAATAAATTAAAAAACAAAATCAAGTTTGAAGGGTTGGCTTTGTTAAAAAAATACAAACAAACTCTGTCTCCATTTAAATCTGTGAAACTTTTGCTGCTTTATTTTATTTCTTCTAAAAAATTTAAATAATGGCAGGTTTTTGTAAGAATGTACAAATCTTCATCTTGAAGGAGTAGAGAATTTCTTTCTCTCCTTTGAGTGTTATACCAAGGTTTCCTGGTGACTGTGCAGAGTATTTTATCATATAGCTTTTAAGAAAACAGCAGAAGAGCTGAGAAGTCAAATTTTTAATGAATTTCTTCCTCTAAGCAAGTCACCATAGCTGTTCTTTTCATGGCGTTTAATAGTTGTTATTCATTTTGAATTGATGTATTCTTGAGCAGCTTCTATTGCAAACCAGTTTTTATTCTGGAAGTTACTTTTTTTCTTTTTTTTTGTTTGTTTTTGTGATGTGTCTCACTGTAAAGAAACAACCACTAGGACAAAGCTTCTGACGGTTTTTGGGGTTTTGCACTTCTGTTTTTGCTTTTCCTTTGGTATAGAATTTTGGGGTTTTTTTTCCTGTAGTATTAACTTCTACATCTGAGAACAATATCCATTCCATTTGTCCATTTTTGTTGACATGGCAAAGTTTTCCATAGAAGCAGGTAATGAAGCAGCCAAAGTAATCTCTCTTTGGTAGATATGGTTTAGAGGAGAAAACGTTGGAAAAATTTCACTGAAAATGCCAGCTACAGTTTAACCTAGAATGAGAGTAGGAAAGAGGATGGAAACCAGAGAAAGTTCACAGCCTTTTTCTGCCCTGTAGAGCTGAAAACAGATTATAAAAACTTCGACACAGGTACACTCCTTCAAGAGATGACTGAAATCAATGGCAATTAGATGTTATGCTGAAGGTGCTCACTTGGAAGTGTTTGCTGAGTGATGTGCTGTCAAATTATAGCTGTGTGAAATAGCCTAAGACTAAGCAGTGTTGGATTTATGCATGTTAAAGGATTTTCTTTCTGAACTGAGGTCTCTCTTCTAAATATAACTACTCTTTTTTCATAAAATAGGTTCTAAGCGTCTAAAGTTTCTGAAACAAGTCCTTGAGCACTTATAATAAATTAAGAATAAATGTATTTTATGGAGGGAAGTAAGATTCCCCTCCTCACTGGGGCAGGGGAAAAAGTAGGATGAGAAAGATTGTGTTCTTTGCCATTGGTCATTGATTTTGATGGGAAGTAAACTACAGACAATCATAAAGACTCAGATGAAAGTCCTGTGTTGGTTTCATGTGTGTTTGGAGGGGGGGATAGGGGGGAAGGGGTGGTGCGTACTGATTTTGCAGCAGATTGGATTCATTTGAGTACTGAACACAAATGTTCTATTTGACTTGATTCAGTTTATCACTGGGATGTGGAATATGGGTTGTGATGTTACCTTTACTAAGAGATAGGCAAGTCACATATGGGAGCTTGCTGAAAAACATGGTTTAAGCAATTTCTCACCTGCAAGTAATGAAGCAGAGAAACAAAAAAAAAGTGGTGTCTGGAACACATACAAAGTCAATCAGGCTAAATGTAATTGGAATGGTCTTATTGAAAGGGTGAGCCAGAAAATAGATAGTTACTTCTTCAAAAGAGAAATGAGACTCAAGTGGTGATAGGAGGAAGTATGAGGTCTGTGTACTCTTTGAGACTTTTGTAGGAACAAAGTCCTTGTTCAGCATTCTTTTGTAAAATTTCAGAATTTGTAAGTTATCAGGTTTGTAAATGTAAGATTTTTTTTTCATTAGTGATGTATTGTGGAAAGTTTTCTTTAATTAAATTCTGTTTCATCAGATGTTACTCCTATTATGACCTTGAAATACAGCTTCATTATAAACTACTGGAGAGCTGACCTTGTTTCCTAGCATCCTTTTAGAAAGTTTTATTAGTTACAGAACAGAAGTACGCAGAATCTGAAAATTGCAGTTAGCTAGCACAAAGTTAGCTCTTTCTGAAACAGAAAAGAAATTTTGATTTTTTCTTATTTCTTTTTACACCGTTACCAAAGCTTTCAATTACTAGTAGAAAAATATAAAGTAAATATCAACCATACCATTATTTTCAGAAACAAGAGATTCTAATGAAACTAAAATGGGCACATCTACATATAAGAGCACCTAAAAAGTTTTATAGTTGTCTTAGAACTCCAGGTTTAGTACCATTAGTCATTATTAATGAGTCTCATTCTCTCAGACACCATGAATGAGTGCACAGAGCCTTCCAGGCAGCTCTGTGGTAGGGAGTCCAAATCTGAATGGTTAATTGAAAGCAATGCGAAGTGTTTTAGAAAGAATTACAATAAAATTGTATAACTTTTTATCTAGAGCTAGTACTGGACTTAGTATTTTATCCTGGTATTTGGACAGATGTCATCTACTAATTGACTGCAAATGCAAAGATCAGCACTCTTAATTAGACTCAGAGATCAGAATGCTGTTATAGTCATGTCATTGAGTTCATAAAATATATTTTCCTGAAGACTTAAGATGTACCAAAAAAATTGGATAAGAGAAACTTGGGCACTGCTGTATAATAAGGATGAAATAATTCTCTGAGTGTTAATTACAAATAACAACAGTGCTATTGGTAACAGATTGGACACTATAGTGTCAAGATACTGACCCTGTAACATCCAGCATGACTGTTACTAACCCATGTGTTCATGTTTTGAAAATGTTAGGATTATGTGAGAAGGTAGTTTCTGAGATTAACAGTTCTAGTTAAAATGGATTAGAGAAGGCTCTTAAATGAGATACATAATCATATAAAATGATCATTACCACTTTTCTGTTCTGAATATATAATCAAGTATAAAACAATTCTATTTAGGAAAGTTGATTGTGTCAAGTCTTTCAGTTATACAAATGGGAATGAGCTTTGATAGTATGTGGCTCAGAAACTGACCTGTCAGGTATCTTAACTTCATCATTGTGCTGAATGTCTATAAGTGGATCTTTTCTCCTTTTTATAGGTTTATATGTTTTATATGTATCCAGTTAAAATGAGTTGCAGAGAAATTGTGCATGAAGTATTTTTTCCTTATTGTACATTTGCTGCAAGAAAAGGTTTAAAGAGTTTAGATCACTGTAGAGACTGTTCTATGCCCTTAATCATTTAGTGTTATTGTTTCTGAGTTTGTGGCTGTGGGAGACTGACTTAGTAAGGTATTCAAGGTACAAATTTGCAGAACAGAATAATGATACAGCATGTTAATAAATCTCTGTTTGTTTGTTCTCTTGATTGCTTATTGAATGTCTTCTGCTGAGTTTTCAGGCAATGACTGAACTTGACAAATGAAGAGAGGAGTTCTTATGAGGATCAGATAGGTTATCCAGCATTGAAAACTAATTTACTAAGACCAAAAATCATATAAGAGGGTAATACAATGTGCCATCAGATGCACTTGTCTCTATCTCATTCTTCTTAATTTAGCCTGAATCAACTGAAAACAGGCAGATTCATTTGCTCTTACCCTGGCTAACCTCTTACTGGAGTCAGTGGTCAGTTGATGTAAATCACTGCCATTATTGTTTATATTCATTGAAATCACCTGGGATTCATGTCAGTAATTTTGCCTTGTCTACCTGAGCTGGGACTGAAAAAATCCAGCAATAAAATGATACTATGACTTACATATTTTTGTTGCCTTTGGGCATGTTGTTTGGACAGTAATATTTCTATTACCAAGATTTTTGTTGAACCTTTACAGTGGACTAAATAGGAAAGGCATTTTGGTTAGTCACTTTCCTTCTCATAAAGGCTTAACAAAAGGTTTCAATGAAGCATAAATATTTTTTAAAAGCCCACAAAACCTCATCTGTAAACATATGTATGCATATGGTTTGTATTTCTAAGGATAAACCATATTACCATGATAATGAGCTTTCCTGACAAAATTCCAGGCGTTAATGTGCATAGCTTTAATTTGCCTCATAAAGTAAGGAACTGGGGAGAGCTTGGGGGAAGTGCAGTAAAAGAGTTCTAAGCTTTCAACAGTGCAGTTCAAATGGTGCAACTAAATGTTAACTAGCATTTATGATAGTTGCATGTAGACCCATACAAGTTAGAATACTTCTGAAGTGGTGAGAAGGATATGGTCTAAATCATAGCTAACTTTTTTGCCATCCAACTCTGTATATTGAGTATGTATTCTTGTGCTAAATTTCTTTTTAGAATTTGAATTTGGCCACAATCCTGAAAGTAGTTGTTTGAATGCAAATTCTTCTCAAATGTATTTTCTCATAAGAAAGCTGTCAATATTCATGTTTTAGTTATGCAGAATATTTTTCCCTAGATATGACAGCAGTCAGTTTACAGAACAAGAGTAAGCTTTTCTCCATTAGTGAAACTCATTAATATATTGTGATCTGTCTTCCCTACCACCACACATACATACTGTCAGCTAAAGCAGTGCTACGTAATTATCCATGGAGACAAGACCTGATTAGTGTAAAACAAGGTAAAAATCTGGGCCAAGTCAAATGTGATATATGAATCGTGTCAGGAGTAAATGATCATATAAAATGCATTTGGTAGATGGGATGAATCATGAATGGGCACAAATAAAATGAAGGCAACAGACAAAAAGCAAAGGTAGCTGCTCAGCTGACCATTATGATGTTGAATAGGGTTTCTCTGGCATACTGTATGTTACATGAGCAAATTGATTGACATCATTCATTAGTTTCATCCTCTAAATGTGCATTGACAGCACTTTTTTTTGCCTGTTTTGCTTTCAAGGGATTTAATTTAAATATAAAAATCAGTTTACAACAGGAAAAATCAAGTTAGTTTTCACCTCTCCTTTTTAAGTCTTTCAAAACTGTATGTTTGGTGTATTTTCCACTGTGTATTGGTTCAGTTCTAGTTCAAGTATGATTTGCTAAAACAAATTTAATCTTTTTTGCTTTATGTGTCTGCTGAGGCCAGTCAGCAAAATGTGTGAAATTTTAAAATTTGGTATACTACGTCTCTGCTTTATCTTATGGGTTCAATATAAAAATGTTAGTTATTATTTAAACAATGTTAGGTTATGGTATGTGAGAGAAGGATTCTGGTTTATCTGGTTCACCCAATAGGAAATTCTGTTATCCTGTTTCCTTAGAATTTATAAGGACCTTGAATGGAGGGAATGGGGCATTGGGAGATGTCTCAGTGAGGTTATGATGATGGAGCTTAAATTCTCTGCCTCTCTTTTCCTGTTGAGTGATCTCTGAGTCATCTTGGTTTTGGGGCTGGGTTTCACAACCTCTTTGTCTCAGAGGTTGCAGGAGGGGTCTGTTTTTACTGGAGAAGTTAACATTTTAGGTTAGTCTATTCTGTTTGAAATATTCTTTCCAAAACAGAGCTCTTGTACCTGGAAAGACTAGTCAAGGTATGGAAGCGAAGTACATTATAAGTCCTAATGGCTTATTTCATACACAGCTCTCCTGCACAATATCCACCACAACTGAGCTAAATTACCATTTTAAAAATGTTGCAATTGCTAAAAGATCAATTGACTGTACATGCCAGTCCTTCATAAAGAACAAAACCAGCAATCTCACCAAATTTTGCTCAGAAGCCTCCCTAAGTTTACCTCCTAAAACTTATTGAATAAATAGCCTCTGAATACTGATAATTAATTCCACTCATTGCCCCTATCATTGTCAGTGATATTTTGTCCAGCAAACAAGAACAATTATCACCATTGTAAGTCTAATGAACTGTTTGGTGAGTGAAATATCCATGATAGTAAATAGATTTACTCTGTTTAAAGACACCTGGCTTCTGTATGCTACAAACAAACACATTAGCTTCCAATTTTACTTGAAGGTCCTTTATTCCAATGTGAAACTATTATATATTTACAAAAATATATCAAATATAAGGAAAGAAATCTCAGTCTGCATCGACTTCTGGAATTCTACATGTAGTATAAGATGCAGATAGGAATAGGCAAGATCTTTAAAATCAGATTCACTTATATGATGATCAAACACCTTTGCTTATCCCATGTGAAGTGTCTTTCAGTGTAACTTATTCTGTACAATAACAGCATGCACCAATAGATAACACCTTATATATTCTCTCTCCCTTGTCTCAGTGTCCAAGGCAAGCACCCAAAAATATAGATTATCTGGTTTAATTCAATATTTTCTCCCCATTAAGAATTTAGTCAAGTATCAGAAATACAAGATCTAGACAAAACAAGAATTTAAAATATACTTGTGGGCTCTGTGCAAATTGCAATGACAACTTTTAGAATAGTATTCCATAAAATCTCCTGTGCCATTACCCTTCCGAGAGCATTTGGAGCTTTGTTTCAGGAGATCCAGGGACACAAATGGGTGATTTCAAGCTGACTGTTCTCACTACTTCTAACGGATAATAGCAGTCTCTTAAGAAGAGAGCCTTAGGGATGAATGGCAATACAGAGGTGCTGGGTTCAGTAGCCAGAGTTTGCAGTCTTGTCACATACAGCAGGT
Organism: Actenoides lindsayi; assembly: GCA_025331215.1. NCBI lineage: Eukaryota > Metazoa > Chordata > Aves > Coraciiformes > Alcedinidae > Actenoides > Actenoides lindsayi. The sequence goes on from WTSP01020913.1 coordinate 57,169, forward strand.
TGTTTCAACTGTATCCGAAACGCAGTTCCTGAGTATGACACATCTAGGAAGTATATTTCTATTAGAGACAGCAAATTTTGCCTCCCTTTTTTGAAGGCAAAAATAAAGAAGATAAGACAACATTCAGATCTGAGTGCTATTTCACACTATAAGGAAGTTAGAACTACCAGTGACCTAGCAAATAGTGATACAGGAACTTAAGTGAGAATAACCAGTAAGCCTTAGACTGTCATCGTTATTTTACAATCTATACCTCTACACACAATTTCTATGTCCAGCTGGCATGTACTGTGTGTGACTCTCTGGAAGATGAGAAGCCTGTCTCTTCAGTATTTGGTTTGGATAGTGTAATGGAGGAGAAGCCCTGATCCAGAGAGAGAGTGTTTTTGTCCTCCTTGTCCCACAGCAAATCATGCTCCACTACATTTCTCTGTTAAGGATATTTATCCTCACTGATCTGTGACTTCGGTAAGACTGCAGGTGCTTGGACATATGCATCATGTTTTACCTGACTTCTTTGAATCCAGTCTTTTAATCCTTTGGAGCATAAAAAATACAATACTCAGCAAAAATGTCCCCACCAACCACGTTCTGCACGCTGTCTTCTATATGCCTGTATGTGCTATCCAGTCATGCCTTCTTCAGCAAGTCCTAGCAACAAGGGGGGAACAACCAACCAACACACACAAAAACACATTAAAAAAAAACAAGGAGAAAAACCCAAGGAAACAAAAACACCAACTAAAACCAACCTCAACAGATTTTAACTATAGCCTATGATATCTATGACTCACTTTTATTTTTCTGAGTCCTTCTTTTTTGCTTTCTGTGCCTGTTTAAGCTTTAGCCTTCATTTCTTTGTTGTATTTCAGGTTTTTGAAGCACAAATCTAATATCTGAGTTAGATCTGTTGTCCCCTAACACAGTTCTGTTTTGAATATAGGCTAAGTATATGACAACAGTTACCAAGATTTGATAAATGGTTGCATCCTGGTGTGTTGAAGGATTTGACAAACACTCATGAAATGGTCCTAAGAATAACCTTTCAGCTGGGATGATTGAACTGATTTTATACTATTACAGTACCATCCTACCAGGATGATACTGTGTGTTATCTTGCGTTCTCTGTCTCTCTAGCTTCTGCTTAGTTTTGATCATTCTGTATTTTAGTGGTGCTCGAAGTTTGAGTTGCGCAGTCAAGTATGTAGCTGAGGTCATAAAAGTCTGCAGAACAAACACTCTGTTAACTAATGTCTACTTTGAGAAGTACCTTCTCAGTTAATGGCAAGTGAAATAAGTTTGAATGGTGCTGTTTCATTTCACTGGAGGTCTGAATGAATGGTCCCATTTCTCTGCAGCTTCACATTAAGTAAGTGACAAAAGTACTACTGCCAGCCCTGAATTAGTAATACAGTGCTGCAGCAGCACTTTGCAAGCCTTAATGAAGCTTGGACGTGTTCACAACAGTCCAGCTGAAGTTCCAAGACTGTATTTTACAGTACTTATGCAATACAAATTGTTAAAGAGGAAGACTTTATTTTAGTTCATTGACAAGCCTTTTGTTACCTGGGGACTGCAATGCAGTAGGGCCTTCTTGCTGGCAATGGAGGAAATTCGCTACTTCCAAACATGTTCTGTGGACATGTTTTGTACAATCCAGGGAGTGTTTAAAAATAAAAACTTTACCATAATGATAATATAGCACTAATATGCTAATACCCCGAGTTGCAGTGAACATTAAGTGTGTGATATTTCAACAGTATATTCTCTATAGTTAGGCAAGGAGGTAGGAAATAGAATTTGAGCCAGATTTTCCTGTTGCTTACACCAGTGTTTCTGGACTAATGTTATTGTTTTTACATGTGTCCTAAGCCAGCATACTTGTTACTATAGCGAAGCTTGAATTCTAAGAAGCTACAATACTCAGGTGCCTAGCCTGCCCCTTCATTAGGGTTACCACTGTGATAACAGAGCGAGCTGAAAGCATAACATCTGTATCTATTTGTCCATTTATCCTATTAACTCGCACTGTAACTGAAAGCACATACTTCTGTAGAATATGAAAAAAAGCGTAATTGGTTAATTTAACAATAAAGAGCTAGAATCAGTAATACCTTATATGACTACAGATATTAATTCTGCAAATGTGAGGCAGCCTTCAGAATAGAACTTGTCTTCTATTTGACAAGATGTAAAAATTTTGCTGCTACGCAAAGCAATATTACAGAAAAATGCGATTTGGTGTCTCAATTCATAGCAAAAATAAAAAGAAAAAATGAGTACTGGAGAACAGCGGAAACAGGTGCAAAATATTGAAGTTGAGGAAAAAAGGTGCATTAGATGACTGAAGAAAATAGCACTGGGTATAATAGTGCAAATGAGAGAGGAAGAGGGATTGGTAAGCAATTACATGTGATTACTGTTGAGTTGGGCAGCTGTACTTTCTCAGCAAGCAGATATATAATGATATAGGAGAACAGCTTTAGTATTTTCTATTGAATCAATATATATACCTCTAGGCATATGTTCTGAAATGACAGTAGCGCAATCAAACAACATCACGATATGCTCTGATAAGGATCATTGAAATATTAACCCATGCATGAATTGCAATAATAAAAACTTGTCTGAACTTGGGATTGTTAATTAAAAGAAAAAATATAGAACTTCAAGGTTGTATAAATTGTTCTGGGTTTCCAGGGAAAAAAGGCAAATTCCTCCCCTCTGCCCCTAATTGCCAAACACCTAGTTTTCTCATAAGTAACAGGATGGGGGAAAAAGTATTCCACTTTTGTAATGGTTTCAGTAACAAGGATTTCAACATGATAAATTTAAATAATTCTTTCTGGTCACTTTCATTCCAAAATTTATGGATTTATACAAACACTGATTATTGCCATTGTTTTACTTCTTTCTAGATACTACTGTGTTTAACTTTCACATTCTGGTGAATATGTGCAATTCAGGTTAATGACAGGTGAGGGACTTCTTAAAATCCCCCTAATCTGTATTGAATCTTGAATGATTTATGCATGTAAATAGTATTTTTCTTGCTTTCATAATCTTTGTTCTACTTGAAGTTTTCCCCAAAGCTTACTCAGTTCTTTTTTTGTTTTTTTTTTTAGTTGGTTTCAATATGATGTATTTTGTGAGCTTATTTTACAAGAGTTTGATTGCACTTAATGTTAGGTAAACTGAGGAAATGATTTATAGTGAATTTGTATTGTTATGTCTCTTATTTCCAAAATGTACAAATTATCATGCATAGTGTGTTTCTGTGTACTTGTTGGACTTGCAGTTTTACTACTACTCTGCAAACATTTTAAGCAGCAGATCAATCCCTTATAAAAGCCTTACTATAAAATAATGATAAATTATTCATTGGCTTTCAGAAAGTGTATTTCAGAGTACTTATGTAGTGAGCAAGTTAATCTTCAGAAAATTTTTTTCACTATGAAAAATCTTAAAAACTTTCAGTGGGAATTGGAATCTGCCTTAAGTCAAAACAAAAGAGATGCTATTAAAGCTGTCTCACAGATTGTGATTCTTTTTTGTCAATAACTTCCAAATTAAGGTTGATTTGTTTTAATATAATACTGATTTAAAAGATAAGTATAATAGTGATCATGACATGGTAAAGTTTAGTATCATACAAGGAAGAAGCAAGGCAATGAGTAAGTTGGCAACCACACGAACTTTTTTCAATAGCCATACATAACCCATTCTTCATAAATATAGTTTGCATTAGACGACCAATGCAAACTTTTAAAGTTCAAAGAGTAAATTAACATTTTAGTGAAGCAAATTTAACATATTTTTAAATTTTTGTTAATCAACAAAGTTATAAATATTTTATTTTCTATAAATATGTAGTAGAAAACGAGCATCTTAATTATCACTATTTGCCCATTTTCTTCTGCACCTGACCTCAATACACAAGTTGTCTGTTCCAAAATGCAACCCACAAAAAAGTCTGAATGTTGGAAGGCAATACCTTTTTCAGGAGGAACTTTACATAAGTGAAATCACACAAGTTGTGGATTTGTGATGGAATAGTAAAATGCCCTGCAGTATTTCTTCAGTCGGTAGTGTGCTTGATGCAGAATTTAATTACATCTCTGACAGTTGTGGTTGCTTCATTTAAAATACCAACCTCCTGAAAGGCTTCTGGGAGTCCTATTTCTTTGGGCTTGTGTATTTTTTTTTTTTTTTTCTTAACTCACAGTGGAGAGAGTACTCTATACTTCTCTTTTTACCTTATTGAGATTCAGTGAAAAGGTCTGTGAACTTGAACTATGTTCTAAATAACAAGTAATGTTAGGCATAATTTCAGCATCTGTAAGACTGACAGAATTGCCCTTTCATTGCTCTGACAAAGGGCATAAATGAAAACTGTGAATAAGATGCTAGATAAATAGAAGACTAAGAGGAAAACCTGATGTGCAGTATGAGAAATGACCAGTCAAAAAAGATGGATAAAAAAAAAATCTGTCCTCTTTAGTACTGATGTATATGTTTTACAAATACGTAACATAGGGAACGTTACACCGATACAGGAAAGAAATTAAGGCACCTGGTCATTTATGCACTGAAAATGCATAAAAAATGAGAGAGACAGTTGCAATTTTACAGTATTTCTTTCAAACTTGAGTATAAAACTATAATCTGAATGATTTTGAATGTTTGGGTTTTTTTTTAATGGTAAAACTTGCAAAAACACTGTAAAAATAGCAAAACAGGATGCAGAGTAAGGAAGCTAATTCATGCAGGCTGTTGCATTTTTCCAGTTGACTTTTTTTTCTCCCCAAACTCATCTGCCTTTTACTGCATCTACATTATGCAGAAATTTGTATTTTTGTCTTTTAATTTATTTTAACCTTCCTATTATCTAGTCTGTCCTTGCAACACTTCTGAGAAATTACTAAATGCTGTGAAACACAGACTGGTCTCCCAGATCAGGTTATTTTTGTCAGCTGTCTTTATTAGACAATCCCATTAAAACCTTGCCAGTGACAAAGGAGGGAAAAATAATGCCATCAGCACTCTTATAATGCTACACTCTCCAAAAGTTACCAGCATTAGTAAACTCACCTTATTGCCAAAAGCTTTTAAAACAGTCTACAAGCCAATTTCATTGACTTGCAGAACTATTCATGCTAAGCAATTCTTTTGACATTATGCAGAGGAAAAAATTCTGCCTTCCATTTGACTGCACTGCTGAGAGACCACCCTGAACTAACTTTCTGGTTTTGTGTCCCTTAAGGATCTCCTTAACACGGTAGAGCAGTCGCTATCAAACATTTATAACCTGCAGTAAACCGAAGTAACATCTTATTCACTGCAGTTTGACACAAACGCATTTCACAACTGGCATTGCTTGCACCAATACACAAATTTAGTTTTCACCAGTTGAAGCTCTGATTGATAATACTTTAAGTATTGCTGTTGTTTTCCAAGCTTTTGACATGCAAAGATTCTGCTTTACAGACATGAGCATCTTCCCGAACATCAGCATATGATTATATATATTCCTATATGACATACCTGAGAAGTCATGGCAGTCTGGTGAAGTTCCATATTTCAAAATCTATTTACAGTGCCCTATGGAAGAAATAACTCTTATTAATATGAGTTTTGTTACTCCTGTTCAGAAAAATACCTCTTGCAATTAACTTTACAAATTAATTTATATAAAATGACAAAGTATCACCACAGACAATCACTCCAACATGTAAGGAAAAAAAAACTTATAAAGCACATATTGCTATTCACAATTGATGGTCAAAAAAAAAAAGGCATTTCTGATAGCTCAGGTTGCAAAAAGTACAAAAGCTGAAAAACCCAGTGTGATTCAAAAGAAAGGCTTTGAAGTTAATGAACTGCCGAGTCAGGATATTATTCAGCAAGATATTTGAACATGTGCCTAACTTCAAACATGTAAGTAGACCAGCTTGACTTATTTGCATTGTGGCACCTCTATATAAAAAAATGCAAATGAGAATCAGATACATCTACTTCAAAGAGCCTGCTCCTAAAATTGTAGTCTGAAACATAGTGAAATACATAACTGAATTCCACACACTTTTACTGTTCATATGAAGCAAAAGATAGGTACTACCTTACACTTCAGTTCCAGGCATTGTTATTTTGCTTTGGTTTTTTTTTTTATAACCACTTCATTTTCACATTTCTGGACCTCTCAGAAGGTCATAGGTTTCCATACACTGATGAATAAGCCTGAGTTGTAGGCAAATTAATGACATTGCATTTCCACAAAGTTCTTCTAAAAGAAATTTTAAAAAAAATTAAGAAAATGCAGAAAATATATAGAATCATAGAATGACTTAGACTGGAAGGAACCTTAGAGATCATCTAATCCAGCATCCCTGCCATGGGCAGGGACACCTCTCAACAAGACTAGCTTGCTTAAGTCCTCATCCATCCTGGCCTTGAACAAGTCTCCAAGGAGGGGGCATCCACAGCCCCTCTGGGGCAATCTATTATGGAGTCTCACCACCATCCTACTGAAGAACTTCTTCCTAAAATCCACTCTGAACCTATTTTCCCTCAGTTTAAAAGCATTTCTCCCTTGTCCTATTACTGGATGCTTTTGTGAAGAGACCCTCTCAAGCCTTCCTGTAGGATCCCTTCTGGTATTGGAAGGCAGTTACAAGGTCTCCCCCGGAGTCTTCTCCAAGCTGAACAATCCCAGCACCCTCAGCCTCTTCTTGTAGCAGAGGTGCTCCAGCCCCTGGATCATCTTTGTTGCCCTCCGCATGATGCATGATAATACCTTTACTACTTTCTCCAGTCATGTTTTGCTCTGGAGGGTAATACCAGAAAGTAACCTTCTTATTGCATAAAACAAGCAAGCTAAATAGAGTAGGACAATAGCCATAATCTTAACTTCAAACCAGGGCAGCTGCTAGAAGTATCTCAGATAGTTAAAATTGTGTGTAGGAAAACATGTGCTCAGCTGTTAGAAGAATGGTAAAGATTGAGTCATCTTTGAAAATAAACAGGAAGTTGCAGGATTGGACACTGTCTAAGCTACGGAGCTTTTAATTTCATTTTGAGAGATGCAGGAAAGATGGGTAAATCTGACGTCATTTTAAATCACTAGAAATTGCTTCCAAATGTGTGACCAGCTGAACAAGTAACTGTTGTATTTGAAAAACTGGTCCAGAATCTGCTTTTGGATACTGTGATACAAACTTGTAGAAATTGTAGTGAGTGTGATAGAATTGCTCTGCATTTAAAACTGAAAAGAGTGATCTGGCCTGCTGTGTATTTGTGGGGTGTGGTTTTAAAGGCAAATATGATTTTGAAAACTTCTGGAAAAAATACTTGATTGTCAGCTGGATGTTATACGTTTAAAAATACTTAAATCCATGGCTAGTAGGTTTATTATAATTAACTTTGAATAAGCAGTTCTTAGTTTATACATGAAAAATATTTCTGGAATCCCTGGAGCAGAATGTGAATCCAACTAACCTATCAACAAGCAAAGAAAATGTGGTTTCATCCATAATTTGTAAGAACACAATCTTATTCTGTTTATATGGCTAATAAATGTAGTCAGAATGTCTTCTAAAAATTGACAGTACTGCAAATACTACTGATCTTAGGCTGCCAGCTTCCTAAGTTTGAATTTACAATGTGAAGATTGAATACATCTTTTCTGGTTTGAGTGAAGCTAATATTTACCAGATATTATCTGAGTCATCATTATATTCTTTCAGTTTTATGTTGACTCACTTGAACTCTAGAATGTGCTAGCATAGAACCTAAAAAAGAATGATGAGTAAAGACCATATATTGTATAGAAAGCTGTTTTGAAACTTGTCAGAATGTATTAGATATTATAGCACGCATATCTCAGAGACTTATGATGTTGTAGTTTGTCTCAAATCATATACACTGAGGTTTCTTATTTTTATGCTTTTCAAATTAAGAGATGATTTGTTAAACGAGAGCAATGTTGCACCTCAGGCCAGAATCTCACTCAGCTCAGTTTTGTTTGTTGAAGAGCTTTACATGTGTGAATAATGGGATAACTGGCAGCAAGAAATTTTTTCTTTTTTTCAAAATATTAATTAAGCAATTTTGTTCTTAAAGTACTTAAGTCTCTCTCTAACCTATTTACACCATGCAGTATGCTGTATGTTTAAAAACCTGGAATTGAAATGTAACTTGTGGAAACTGTCCAGTTAGCTCCTTGGAGTTACACAGGAGACTAGCAATAATAGTGAAAATTTATGTAGGATGAAAGGTTTCATGTATAAATTATAACAAGCACAGTAGTATTCATAAAAACTAGGTGCTTTTCAGTTAACTGATACTTCTAAGCTGTGCTTGTCTTAAGACCAAATTGATAGTGTGGAGACTAAATAGAGTTGACGTCAGAACATTTTAATCCCAGATATACAAACAGCATGATAAATTGAATCACTTCCCCATTCTGTGAGAGAGAGGATGAGGTTTGGAAGGAAAGCCAAGTGGGTCAGCACAGTGGTTCCAGCAGGACTGCAGGGTTCCCTCTGTTTATACTCAGGTATTCAAGACGTCTCTTAGGGTCTCTTCTGAGTCTCTTCCAGAGCTACTCCTGACCACACCAGTTATAGGATTAGATAGAAAATAATACATTCTGACTTGTTCATTACTCCTTAAATCTGACTCTACATCTTTGGATTGTCACTTTATAAGGGCACAGAATTAATATTTCTGAATAAATAATGGAGCCATTTCCACAATGCAGTTTTCTGGTTTATGTTGAATTATCAGGTACCTACCTGAGAAAAATGCTTTTTATTTCTATCACAAACCAATATCTGTGTAAATACATAGAGGACAATGCTCTCCCCTGTTTGAAAGTATAGCTGAACAAAGGTCAGGTAATCAGAGCTGGCATAGATCTGTTGTAGGTTCTGTCTACTCCTCAGCAAGAGGATGTGTTATAATCCTTTTCATAAACTGTAAAATAGAGAAATGTTTATTTTATTTGTGCCAGCTGGCACATTTCAAGACTTTTATTATTAGAATCTACGTCCTCATTTCAGCCTTAATTTACTCCTATATGATTTACAAAATGTTGTCTTGATTTGATGTACTTTATCTTCTATAGTTCCCTCTCTGCTCCTCAGATTTTCTTCCATGCATTTTTATATTGTCACTTCACTTCCCTAGACCGATTATCATCCTTTTACTTTTTCAGTTCAGTTAATTTCTCTTTATTCTGATTATCCTTGTTGTTCTCTGCAGCTCATCTATCTTTATTGCTTTTTGGAGACGCATTCATAGTTCATGTTGCTGAAATACTTTTAAATACCCTGATACTGTTTTTTAAATTTTTTTAAGATTTATGAAGAAGTATGTTTGCAGGAGGGTCTTTCTTAATAAAAAGTATAAATGTATTATGGGTCAGGGAAGACTTTTTCTCTTGAGGAAGAATATCCTAATTCCAAGTGATCTTGATGTCTTCACTGGTACATCAGTGTATAGTTCTTAAAGCCAGAAGGCAGGATCAGCATGGTCATCTTAGTCTGAACACTGCTAGAAACTCACTAGGGTATTTCAACATCAAGTCCATGTGTCATATTTGAGATCCAGCGTACAACTTCCTAAAGCATCCTTGTAATTTTATTACTTTAAAATCAGATTTATTTGGTATATGATTCTATGGTATATCTGTTGCCGTAATTCTGGTAATTATATCTCATGATGTTTGTTAAACATATATTGCATTTGTAAAGTAGATGTAACTACACAACAAAAGTGCCTATAGTTTAACAGCACAATTCACTCAAGAGTACACACAGCTTTACCTAAAGAGGAAAGATGTGCTCTGGTCTGAAGACTTCCTACACTAATAATAAGACATGTACAGAGCTGCTTAGTAGGCCTTCCTCAATATCTTCATTTTAGGCTGGCATGTAGGAGAATAAGGAACAAGTAGCAGTGGATACAGGCATTTCTTCAGGAATGAAATTAGTATGAGTCATTGCATAGAAAACACAGAAAGGCAGGATCAATTCTATAGTAACGGAGTTGGGAAGTTCTAATCTTTTCTTGGTTTAGAAGTGTGTTGTTGGAATAGCAGTTGCAAAATACCTATGTTAGTGCAACATGGTATATGAGAATAAACCCATTCCTCTAACACTGAAAGGAATAGGGATTACTTATATTAATGAAGACACGAGGCTGTAAAAATATCTGCCTGATAACAAAATGAAGTTTGTATATGATATGTGCAATGTGAGAATTTATCTTGCTTGTAACTGAAACAGTACCCACAGTATCAGAATTAATACAGGACTAATATGTAGTATGTAGTCATTCTCTGTCCTGTTAACACCCCAGGTCAATGGAAGGCTTCATCTATCTATGAAAAAAATCCTACAGCATTGTGTTATATGTCATAATGCTGGTTTTTTCAGTATGCTTTGTGTAAAACACATATGGAAACAACTTTTTTGCTTTGAGATTTCGCTTCAGAAGGATAGTTAGAAGTGTATTTTGTACTTCAGTTGCTGTCAGGTCACTTTGATAGATGGGGCACTGTCTCTGGAATTACATCCACACATTACTGTACTTAGGAGAATGATGGAAGCTCTACCCAACAAGTCACTGGCATGCATTGTACTGAGAAAACATAAGTTAGCATTTTGGCACAGAGGATCAGTGTTTTGAGTCAAAATTAGTCCTTACATGTAATTCAGCTGAAGATTTTTTAGGAGTGTTTGCTCTGCTGAAATGGAGATATTACTTCTGCTTTTTTTGTGTGTTGTTTTGTGGGTTTTTATTTTTGTTAGGTTGGGTGGTTTGGTTTGTAGAGTTTTTTTGTTTTGTTGTGGTTTTTTGTTGGTTGGGGGTTTTTTGTTGGTTGGGGGTTTTTTTGTGGTTTATTATTATTACTATTTGTTGTTTTGCTTTAGTCTTTGTTTTCAAAATGTATAAAACAATAATTGGATTTTTTCCTCAACTTCCCCCTGAATCTGCCTTATAACATTTAAAAGTAAAGCAAATATTTAGTTATGTTTCATTAAAATTTGCATCGAAGTCTGCGTAGATGTTTACTGGTTGAATTTAGATTTACATGCTTTATAAATGAAAGAAGTAAATCACCCCCTCCACAAATATTAATACTTTTTATAATTTCATTTTCAAGCTCAACTAAGCAAAACCAAGAAACACATTATTATGTGACTTAAATACTCATAGAAAGCTTTTCTTATTAGAAACTTATTCCCAACAAAACTTCTCATTACTTTAAATTTCTATTATTACTTAACAATATTTCTTCCTATTTCAGATAGTAGTATGCTTAGTGCAGTATTATTGCACAATCTTCTTATTCAGGTTTCCTTATACTTTAGAGTATACTTTTGGCAAATACTATTTACAGAAAAATTACAGACCCACTGTAGTGCTTTGAAATAAAAACACTTGGCAATTAATTGCTCTATAATGTTTTAACACCTCCCCTCCATTTGATTATTTTTGAGGCACTGTTAAATCACTTAGTGAATGTACTGATTGGTGTGCAGGAGGAATGGCAGTATTTAAAAAAATAAAATTGCAGTTGAAATTAAACCTTTTTTATTAGATGCAAAGTTGGATGGGGAAAAGCATAAATTAACCTTTTCATATTCTGCCGTAATTGTAAGGTGAAGGATTAACAGAACAAGTATTTTTCATGTCCAGTATACACATTACTGCACTGCTGTTTATGAAGCTTCAAATTTATCTCTTTATTAATCATCATATTGAAAAAAATGCAGGTAAATAAACAAGTGAAATATCACTGTTATGAAGCATGAAATTTTGATAAGGACATAATATTACATATTGTTGTGCAGTCATTATCACCTGCAGACTATTGTCTTGTACAGCCAGCATCTGCTGTCTGTCAGTCTCTTCAGAATCTGCAAACTTAAGGAAATGGTAAAGGCCAAACCTTCAAGCTGGAAGGTATAAGACATCAGTTACCCAAAAAGCTGTAGAAGCTGATCCCAACAGGTTTTCATGCTGCCCTGTGTGATGCATGAACCATGAGGGAGAAGGAAGGATGGGCACATGTGAATTCTTCAAGATAGATTAGCCTGGACAAAAGGGGATTGAGCCCCTGCTTGTTGTTTCTTATACGCTTATTTCTTAATGAGCTCATGAAACAAAGTTTAAGTCACAGAGCACATTGTCCTGTAAATTGGAGAGATCCAAATGGACTGTGACAGCTTTTCTTGAAAAATAAAATGTGTATTTTTTGGTGTGTTGTCCTTATCAAATTTCTAATAAGACAGGATAATTAAACTCAGCATGATACATGTTCTAATTAAAATAGGGCAAGAATTTATTCTGTTATCCCATGACACTTTCATGAGATGCTTTTTTTTAATTATTCTTTTCATCTAGTTTTTAATTAAAAACAACAACAACAAAAAAAGTCTAAAAAAGAATCCACTGAAGGAAACTTAAAGATTTCATAGACTGAGAGGTTCAAATGAGGTGTGGAAGACTGCAGATTGCCCCCTATCAAGGGAGTTAAGGAATCAGTTCTAACTCACCACGTGGGTTATACTGAAGACATGACAACTAGGAGGATTGGTAAAACAGAAAGATTGTACTGGAGGTGTGAACACAGGCATGGATATCAGCAGTGAAGAATTCTTACCACATCCTTGTGCTGGTTTTGGCTGGGATAGTTAATTTTCTCAGTAGGAGCTGGTATGGGACTATGTTTTGGATTTGTCCGTATCACAGTATTGGTAACACAGGGATGTTTCAGTTGTTGCTGGGCAGCATTTGCACAGAGTTGTGGCCTTTACTGCTCCTCACCCCACCCGACCAGCGAGCAGGCTGGAGGTGTGCAAGAAGTTGTGAGGGGACACAGCTAGGGCAGCTGACCCCAACCAACCAAAGGGATCTCCCATACCACATGATATAATTCTCAGCATATAAATTTGAGGGAAGGAGGAGAAAGGAACTGACGTTTGAAGTGATGATGTTTGTCTTTCCGAGTAATCATTACACATGATAGCTGAACACCTGCCTGACCATGGGAAATGCTGAATTATTTCCTTGTTTTGCTTTGCTTATGTGTGTGGCTTTTGAGCCACAAAGATGATTCAGGGAGTGGAACATTCCCCTTATGAGGAAAGGCTAAGGGAGCTGGCTCTCTTTAGCTTGGAGGAGACTGAAGGGTGACTTCATCAATATTTTTAAATATGTAAAAGTTTTATAAGTATGTAAAAAGTGAGTGTCGGGAGGATGGAGGACTGCAAGCTGGAACATAAAAGGTTCCATGTAAATGTAAGGAGAAACTTTTTCACAGTGAGGGTGATGTAACACTGGAACAGGCTGCCCAGGGAGGTTGTGGAGTTTCCTTCTCTAGAGACTTTCGAGACCCACCTGGATCTGTTCCCATATGGCCTGCCCTGGGTATTCCTGCATTGGCAGGGGGGTTGGACTTGATGATCTCTAGAGGTCCCTTCCAACCCCTATTGTTCTGTGATTTTGCTCTACCTATTAAACAGCCTTTATATCATCTCAGGTGTTTGCTCACTCTCCTGATTCTCTTCCCCATCCCACCTGGGAAGACTGAGAGAGCAGCTGTGTAATGCTTAATTGCTGGCTGGGATTAAACCATGGTAGTTCTTTTTGGTAACAAACAAATGAGGATAGACTATTTCCAGTGTTACTATTTGAGAACAAAACTGGTCTTAAGGAACAAATTATGTAAAAGATAATGTAGAAAAAGAATAGATAGCAGAGGTTAAATTCATGACATTTACATGTTAAAAATCAGGCAAAGCATGCAATTATAAATTTGAACTTAATGTTTATCAAACATTCCCATATATATGTGACCAGAAAGGCACTGCAGCTTTGTTTCAATCAAGAAGTGTGAAGGGAGTAAAAAAAAAAAGCTCCCTTTGCTATGCTAAGAATTATTCAGGTGATGTTTGCAGCTTATAGTTGTGTGCAGCACTACTCAATTGTTCCTCTCCAAACTTAGTATGCATGGAGTGATTTGGAAGGAATAGAGTTTAGACTTTGTACATCTACATTTAATAAATGGATTAAGTAAATCAAACTGGACTGTGCTCTGGTCTGCTGTGGGGATAGAGCAGTATGTTGCTTCCTTCATGAAGGGAAAGGAAGCTGAGAAGGAATCATGCAGCACAGGAGTACTGCTTAGCTCTTGTACCAGCACAGCTTATACAACACCCTTTCCTAAGGTTATGCTTAAAGCTACATATTACTGTGGGAGAAACTTGTTTGTAGGCAATGAAAAAAAATGCAGTGGAAGGAGAGGTGGTTTGTTTTGCTGGGTTTGTTTTTGTTTGTTTTCTGTTTTGGCGGGGGTTTTTTGCATTTTTCGTTTGTTTATTTGTTGTTTGGGTTTTTATTTTATTTTGAGAAACACTCTGTCACAGGTTTGGGAATTCTAGGGAAGAGGAATGAATAATATCTCAGTTTTTGTAGAAAAAGAACTGTGATTCAAAGGCTGGAATCATTAGCACATGGGAGAAGATATGTCTGATTGCCTGGAAGAACTACTTAATTATTTTGATCAAATTTCTTTCTTGCTCAGTTGAGATGGCAATAATGCTTTTCTTCCATCCACCTTACGTAACTAAAACAATATATACATATTTCTGTAAGCTGAGGAGAACTGAATGTTTTCCTCTGTCCTTTTTTCTTAATTATTGTTCACTGAGCTGTAAGATTCTCCACACAGCAACTGAAATGTAGTGGAAGATGTCCAGCTCTAGTGTAAGTATGATTACAGCAAGTGCAGAATTATATACTAAGTTTGTGAAATATCTTGCTAATAGGTGTACTCTATATACCCATGTGAGTGAAGTAGCTCAGGAATAGAACATTGAAGAAAGATATTGACTGTTCTGTGTATTAGTTGCATCAGCAGTGACACAAATGTGACTTGAATAGGATTGACATTTTCTAGTTTTTCTACTGAATAGCTATTCGAAATAATGTAGCTGAGTCTGCCTTTTGAAATGAAGGCAATAAAAGTGAGCCTATATTTCAGAAACAATATACTTCATTTAAGACAATACAGCAGTGCAAGGTTAATACTTTTCAGATTTTCAGTATAGGAAATTTGCTCATCTGCTTATGCAGAGAGTCTCTAAAGCAGGGCTAGTGAGAGAAGTGTAGTTTCATCAGTGCGTCTTCAATGTTAACTTTTGTCATCTTCCATTTATCCTTTTCTGTGTATCTCTTATGTTTTGTTCCTGTAGCACAACTTCCTCAAATGAAATCAAGGCTATGGTTACTGTTAAGACCATCTAAGAAACTAGAACGGTGACCCTATAAAAATATGGGTCACTACAGCAGAAAAAGTCTTCCTAAGTTAATTTCCAAGAGCTATGTTTGGAGAAAGTTGTCAGTTTTGGGTCCCAAACAAGAACTGTGCTTGCCGTGCATTTTGCCTGGTCTTTTCTGCCATACCTCCCAGTGTCTGAAAATGGTTGGGTTCTTTGCAAAGGTAACAGTCGGAGTTCTACCTGTTCTGTTTCCAGTGTAGACTGTTATTACTGCCTCAACTCCACTGCAACTAACTATAGCAACAACAGCCAGCCCTTCCTCCTTACCATCTGCATCCTCCTATGCAAAAACAAGACAGAAATGGAAGAAAGACAGCAGTGTGACAGCCATGTGTGAGTTGTACTTAACAAGTGCTGTTTGTGAAAGCAACCAGCTGTGAGGTTATTTGTGGTCTGTGGTGTGTTTTTCACCATGTTTCATTGGCATTTTTCCATTCATAATTACAAGTTATCCTAAATGTTGTTTTGAAGTGCAATTGCTATTTATTTAGACTGAGCATGAGCATTTAGGTGTAACATACTAAAAATAATCTTCCATTCAGAACTTTCTGCTAGGAATTTCAGAATTATTCAGGGTAGCCACAGTGAATTCTTCTTCAATTTGCCTCAATATAGTCCTACAAAATGTCCAGAATCACTGCCTTGCATGAAATCTTTTCCATCTGTGGTATTCAAGTTTTTAACCTAAAAAGTGAGCTGGTTTATGCAACTGTTTTGTTAGTAAACCACCTGTCTTGTGCCTTCAGGAATAACATTTCCCCATCGCATAAAATCTTATGCAGCCTGATGGAAGAACACATCAAAACTGACAGTGATGAAGAATGTGTAATTCCTTTAGTCTTGCTGCTGCTCTGGGAAAGTGGAAGTAGTTTTATTGCCTATAAGGAAAACAGGAAGACCAAGTATATTGCTAATATGTTTATAGTGCTATCTAGAGACTCCAGTAGATTGGAAAGTAGGTAGACACCTAAATTACAGATTGCCTCTACCTCTGGAAGGTTGAAATCTATCACTTCATAATTCCAATTCTATATCTCACTCTATTCCCTTTAGGAATAATCACTAGCATATGACTTCCTGTAGATTAAAGAAAAAAAAAAAAAAATCCAACATAAAAATATAATATTCCTCCTCTTTTTCTAGGTGCTCTGAACTTAATTTAGTAA
Source organism: Actenoides lindsayi (assembly GCA_025331215.1). NCBI lineage: Eukaryota > Metazoa > Chordata > Aves > Coraciiformes > Alcedinidae > Actenoides > Actenoides lindsayi. The sequence goes on from WTSP01020913.1 coordinate 73,685, forward strand.
ATGATTCTTTGTGAACAAGCAATTCTCCCCAGACTATCATCAGCTCTAATTATTGTCATCTATTATTCCTATATTTCCATTGAAATTTCCTTTTCTACAGTTGTTACAGTTGCACTGTACATGTAGCTGCAAGATTATGGTGCTTATCTCTCTCTCTATGGACCATGCAATTGCCACTTACAGCATTTACTTTCAAGGAGACGTCTGTGAGATATATAGCCACCTATCTCCAGAGGCTGCATACTGTCATTAAGAGTCTCAAGGTTGATTTCCAATGTAATAGTCATGAAGTCACTTTGTGTAGTGCACCTCGTTATTACATACGTGTTTTTATCCCTAAAAAAAAGACTCTGTATTTGTTTGTGTACTAATCTAAGAATATCTGAGTGTATTAAGTGATGGAAAGAAGATGATAATAATAATAATCCCTTCGATTTTAGTATTTTGTCAGACATTAGAAAATTGGAGGGGAGGAACTATCCTTTAGAAAAGACTAGCCAGACACTTAGCTTCTGTGTACACAAATATCACAGAAGACCCAGAAAACACTTTAACGATACTTAAAGTTTTCCTGTAGCTTATATGACTTTTTCCTCTGGTATAACTCCCAGGATTTTAATTTAGTTTTTCCAATGTTTTTCTGAAGAACTAAAAAGGGAACAAAGCTTTTTGTTGTATATAAATCATGGGAGTGTAAAATACAGTAATGAATCTATAGTATGGGAAAGTGGTGATACTGCCTTCAATGTCTGATTATCTTTCTGTGAGTACATAGTCTATTACGAAATTATTTTCTTGGGAGTTGTTAGAGATAAAAAATGCAACAGAACACTAGAAGCTCAGCTATTATATCCTGAGCAACTTTAGCATCAACTGTAGCCGCTGAAGATTATTTCAATTTGTACACAGTGGTGAAAAATAGGAACTTCTCTCTCCCTCTAATGTCACATGAAACCTTCGTCCTCAGTGAAGCTTTCAGTCCACTGAGAAATTGTTGCCCAATTGAATTCAATAGTTTTGCCACCAACCACAGTAAATGGATTCCTCTTCTGCCTCCCATATGTTCCTACACAGTATGATCCTCACCCACAGTACTTGTTGCCACTGATTTTCTTTTAAAAAAGAAAAAACTCAGGAAAGAAGCCTATGTCCTATACTGACTTTAATAATATGGTACGAAAGGGATATAGGGAAACAGGATGGTAGTCTTCTATTGCTGTGCAGTAATTAATTTAATAATACCAAGATGTTCTTATATTCAACTTTAAAATTTAATTGTTCTAAATAAGTTACCAAAAAAAGGAAATGTCTGTTCAGACAATTGTAGTATGCATTATAAATAACCTCATTTCTGAAACAATCTATTGCAAATAAACTGGATTTATTTATTCTGTTAGAGGAAAAGGGCTGTATAAATAGCCCTTTAAAATGTTCATCATTTAGACTTTATCTTAGGAGTCTTGCTACTACTTTATTTTAAATAGTGCTAATTATGTCACTTCATTTAATCCACTGAAAAGCATATTTCCCTAGATGCTTCATGACGTTTTTAGTGTTAATTGCATCTCTGTCATTAGAGCATTGAAAACAAATGCTATATTGCAGCACGTGTCACAGAAAATATTTTAAAACAACTAGTTATTCAATAAATACTGTAATATTTAAATGCATTTGAATATTCAATTATTAGTAATACATTTTAACAGATATACTAAAATCATAATGTATTGATAACAACTGAGGTCAAGTTCTACCTGTTTGCTATTATTTATTGAAATTATCAAGTCCCCAGTATATGTTTCTAACTTATTAATGATCACACTCTCAGTTCTTTTGTTGTTTTGGGGTTTTTTTTTCCTGTTTCTGGACAGAATTATACATTGGATGTCTTGTGTATTGCCTTTAGCCTGTCTTTTACAGCTAGTCCTCTGATTTACTTGTCAAATTCAGTATAGGTGATTGTCAGTATTTCATTTAAAGATATACAGGCATGACTTTATTTTCTAAAATACACTCCCAGCAGTTTAAGTAGGGTTCTTATATTTGCTCTTCTCAGCCTGATTTTACTTCCAGTTTGTTTGACAAATTTCAACTGCTATTTTTCACTTCAGTATACAGGTAGGGTTTCATGTTGGGCATAGCAAAAAAAAAAAAAAAAAGAAAAAACAATAAAGTTAGATGTGTGCATGATGTTAAAATATAATTAAAAGTATGACTGACACATTTACAATGTTTTATGGAGAATTTTCTAAACATTCCCTGTTTACTTAACCATTTAGATGTCAACATGAAAGGTTTTGTTTGTTTGTTTTTCCAAAGTGATCTTATTTTCCTCTGGTAAAAGAAAGCTAGGGAGTGAAAAAAGCTACACTGTTCAGCATGTCACAATATTCTCCAATATTACAGAAACAATCTGTCATACAGACTGTCAATATTATTAGATTTGAAGGAACTATTATACATTCCCCATATTTGTGATTCTATTGATCTTCTGTCATTCCTACAGAGGGAAACTGGTATTTTCTAACAAAATGTAATTTGCTGGAACAAACAAGCAGTCAAGTGCTGATGAAAAAAATTCTAGGAAATGGCTGTTCTGTCTACAAATGAGTTATGTAGGCTGATTCTGCTTAGTTGGTGTCTACTTTGTATGCACTTTCTGATGCTCACGGTCCTTATTAGCAATGTGACTTTTAATTAAAAATAACTACATTTTCATTTAGTAGCCTCAATATACCCAAGCTTATTAATTGGAATTTTCCAAAGTTCTGATAGAAAGTAGTCATTGAACTTCCACTGAATTCTAATGATATTTTGATACATGCTTGCAGTTATAAAACATTTTCTAAAAAGACTCTGTACCTGTTTGTATGCATGTCAAGTGTACGATTTCTTTGAACTGCATTGAGGAAACTGGATTTTTGAGAACTGATAATGGACTTTTAGGCTAAAGAGTTTGTAAATTACTGGTCCGTAGTAAAATTGAGGTATTTTTTTCTAAAAACTGAGACTGCGTACCTTTGACCTGTGCTTAACAGCCTTGTGAGAAACAAGCAAAATCCACAGTCCTTGTTTTATATTAACAAGTTGGCACAGAACATACAAAATGTTTTCTTAGTATCAGTCTTTGCACTTATTTGATATAAACGTGTGTGTATGCTCAAAAGGGAAGGAAGGCATGTTATGTATCATCCTGTTTTGTCTTTCTGTACGCAGCTTTGAGAATGGAAGGGAGTGGCCAATCTGAGTTCTGGACAAAGCTGCTTTTACCATAATTCATCACAATTATAATTTTGTTTCTGAACTAGATTTAATGCAATCTACCCTGGCAGATTGCCTATTCTGATGGTATCTGTTTATTACTTTGCTTTCTGAGTGGTTAATAGAAGTATTGTTGATAGAGCAAAAAAATCTTTTGCCTGAAACATAGGGGAAAAAAAAAAAAAAAGTTGTTTTTTCCTGGCAAACTTGGTCTGTTGATGAGATGTCATGGGAATGAGAAATAGAAAAACAGTAAGGAGTGGGTTACCTGTTTCTTCTCCTGAAAGAAGGGAAAATGGAAGATGTATGGTATGTCTAAAAACATACAGCAAAGGTAGTATTATAGAGCTGAAAAGAAAAAGAAGTAATGATAATGTTTGTTCATTTTACTTCTGTAATCTGAAGACTCAACTATGAAAGACTGCTTTAAAAAAATAGAAAAAGTAAAATATTTTGGTGCACATATTCATGAACACATAAGGGTTTTGAGAATTTAAGTCAAATTAAAAACCATTTTATTTTTCACAGACATAATTCCATTGATTTCTGTAAAGCATTACAGTGTGTTAACTCCTCTTAATTGTGCAAGTTTTTCTTTTGCCCTGAACACAAAACCTAAACAAATATGAGAAGAACGTTAACATAATTTTATTTTTGGTCCTTTGGGACTTTTTCTTTAATGTTATTACTGTGTGGTATTTCATTGTTACTTTTATTTCAGTCCCTTTTAGGCTTCTTGAGCATTATTAGTGTCATCTGACTTTTGTTTTACATTATATTTTTATTGCCATTTTGTCATTTAGTATGAAATACCTTAAATTTTTAGAAACAGCAACCAACTGGTTGCTCTTGCTAGATTTTTTTTTCTTGATTCTTTTACATATCTAACAACATTCTTGTCTCTTTTAAAGATGTTAAATGTCTGACAGCAGAAATAAGAGCATTAAGTTTCATTTGTTTATAACTGCATCAAGGCCCACTGTAACTGATTGTAAGATTTGACTACATGTTAGTTATTAATCTAAGATTAAACTCCAGTTTAGCACAAACTACTCTATGAATACACAAGCATCTATCACTGTTAGAGGTATCTGCAACATTAAAAGAAATCATACTGTCTTAATTTCTTTCCATAAAACTGCTGAGGCTTAAGGGGACCTCAGGAGTCATCTACTCTCTGTACATTACTTGTTTTGAGCTTAGCCCCTAGCCATCTCTTCTTTATTCGTACTTTAGACATTGGCGTTATGTCTGTGGGGTCTCTGTGAAGATGTTTAAGGCTAACTCTAGGATCCAGTTATTTCTGATGTCTTTGACACAACCCTCTTGTGAACATCAAGTGTCACAGTGGAGAAGAATGCAAAGCATTGAGCTGTTGCTTGCACCTTCCTACACTGAAAACTCAAGAGATCATATTTTCGCATACAGAATAAAAAAAAAATAGGCATTTCTGTATTTATCTTTATTTTTCATTTAATATTATGAAAAATCCAACCTTAGTATAAGGTATACTTGCAGATAGGAATACAGTGTATTTCCCCAGGAAAGAACAAGCATTTGAAGGGGCAATGGAACGAGCCTTTGTTCATTTTCTATAGTTAAGTGTGCTAATTTAGAAGTAAGAGACAAAGCCCTGACTTAAAGGAATGTATTGTTTTGTGGGTCCAAGTGCTATGGAACATTTTTACCTAATCTGAAATGATTAAATGCTGTCTTACTTCACTTGCATATACCCGTTATACTTAATTTCATACAGTTAGAGCAAGCAGCTATACCTTAAGGCCTCTCTGAAACCACAGGTATCTGTGGAGACATAAACAAAAATGAAGAGTCACCGCTCATTTGTATTATGTCATCTATTTCCACATTTCCATAGTTAATATTTACTTACTATCATCAGATTGTGAGTTTTGCTGGTATGTTTCTGCAGATTACTCTATTTGGTAGGTGAGTTAAGCAATATCACTTTCAATAAACAAATGTTTACTTCAGGCAAACTACAGCAAGAAGAGGAAAATCAGCTATCACTTGATTAGATTTTGTTTGAAGTTAAAAGTTGAAATTTGATTGAGTCACAGCAGGGCCAGCTTGAAGAGTCACAGCACGAAACGAAAATGTAAGGATTTGATCAGACTTTTAAGTGAGTGTTATGCAAACTTTATTTAAATAATCCTCTGTTTCAGACGTTAAAAGAGCTTTCACAACAAACAAAAAAGCTCTCCCCCTAGCCACCCCAAATCTCAGAAATAATCTGCAAGTACTTACTGTAAAGCCTAACTTCATTCTCTGGGCCAAGTGCAGCTTGTCCAGCCATTAAATACTGTCCTCAGTGAGATCTGAATTAAATGTGTAATTGTTAAATGTGACACCATAGTGTCCTGATCCTTTCTGCATTTTCAATCTTGTATTTGCTTCTTAGTGGTACACTTTTAGAATTCAGTACTATTGCTAGTTGAACTAATGCATAATAGCATATAGTACTTATATATTTCCTGATATTTTAAGTTAAAAATATTTTAAAATAATAACAAAATAAGCTCTAAAGCCAATTTAAAATTACTGTGAATCTTGTAAATAATATAAATTCCAGGAAAGAGGATAACCATTTTAACTGAGTCAACAAATGAAGGCAGCACTTTGCCACAATGATTGCAACATGAAATTAAGTAAAATCTGAAAAGAAAAGAATCCTATCGCCTAGTCAGGGAAATGCCATTGAATTTCTTTGGTGTAGAAAGGGGAAAATTGACCATAGTGTCTGCTTAATTACATCCCTGGTGGGCTTTTAAGTTAGGATTGCTGTTCTGATTTTGAAGTAATTAAAAAGCCAATGAACAGATTGTTAAAAGCCATAGACCATCAGTAAACCAAAATTTGAGGAAACTATGACTCAAGTGGAGTTTTCTTTTGACTTTTATGAAGCCATGAGTTTGTCTTTAGTCTCCCCCGCCCCCTTTTTTTTGTTTGTTTTGTTTTAGTCTAAGAGCGACTCTACAAATGATCTCATGTAATCTCTTTTCCCAGGCTTTTTTATTTTCTATACCCTAAGTGTATAGAAGTGTAGAGAAAGCAGTTAGAATGCGGGCCCATAGTCCCACTTAAAGTTGTGGAGAAAGTATTCAATAGGGAGTGTCCAATAGGAGATACATGAGAATGGAGAGAGATGGAATTTTCCATCACTGCCCCGTTCAGTAATGGACAGGACTCAGTAGAAACTAATTTTTATATTGTTGCTGTCTTCACCAGGGAGATGTTGACACAGGGAAGGATTTTTGGACAGTGTGGTACAAGCTTATTAAATGTATTTCAAGATTTATACACATCAATATGTTAGACATAGAGTTCTATAACTTTTTTTTTGGTGATAACTATAGATCCAAGCTTATAATTTGTTTTTTCTTAGTACAAAATCTTTTGATGAGGTTCTTTAGCCATCTGTTGTAGGACAACAATGTATGAAAATTTCAGCAGAAAGAGCAGGGTGTTGGTTTTGGCATGTTTATGAATTAAAACATATGTTTGACTTCGAAGTGGTCAGAAGTCATTTTTCGCAAAGTTAATTAAAAAAAACCACACCATGCTTCCTAATGAATAAGTCACAAACCATTAAAGCATTAAATTAAATTTGCATACTTTGTCACAGTTGGTATTCTGCACACAAGGTGAAGAAAAGTGTGTATCTGGGAAGATCCTGACTTATCTGTCAGCCTGCGAAAGAATAGTTTATATGTTGCCATTTTTGCTGTTCCTGAGTGCAACACCACTAAAACATAGACAAGTGAAGTAATTTGCATTCAGAATACTTGGAGTACAGTCCAAGGTGATCAACTAAACTCTTTTTCCTGTGGGAAGACAGAAGGTGCCCTCAGAGCAAAATCTGAGAGAATTGTGATAACATTGCTTAAGAGTAGGGACTTACTGGAAATTTCATCAAAAGAAGCTTTTCCCCTTTTGACCCAAGAGGAGGGGTACCCTTGCTCAAAAAAAAAATAAAAAAAAAAAAATCACAATTAAACAACTACGTCAAAAGCAGACTTCTGTGGAAAAAAACCACAAATCTGTGCAATACTTTACCCTGAGCCTCCAGATGGCATCTGATTTGTTTCATAATAATGTATCTTCATATGTACTAGTTCCTAATTTCAGCCAAAGTCTCAGAGTCTGTTGACCCTTCACGTAATCCTGGGTATTACTTTTTCTCGACAGTCCTTTCTGCAGGCCAATATTATATCTAAAGGTTTTGGTAGAAAACGTTTTTCAGCAATTCTGTGCTTTCTGTGGAGGCCATCCTCTCTTCAGAGCTTAATCTATTTCTTTTGGAAAGGAAGGAAAAAAAAAAAAAGCCTGAAAATTCATGCTTGTCTTATCAATGTTGGTTTTACAGCCACAGGAAGGAGTAAGTCTCTTTAATAAGACTTTGCTGCTAAAAGGTGCAGATAATTTGATTGCATGAGAATGGCTACTATCTGTATGAGCATACTGTGTGATTTTTAATATTTTTTTAAAGGATAAAAGGAAAAGAGAAAATGAGGCAACGTAAGGAGAAGAAACTTGAGATCAGATATACTGTAATATGCATGAAGTTTGCCCCCTATGGAAATTTTGAATATCAGTAAATAGAAAAGCTTTTAAGTATTACAGACTCCAAGACAATAGATGTTTCTGTACTTCATATTAGAATAAGCAATATCTGCATTAGCACAAGGATTTCTTTAATAAGTGGCTGAATTTTTTAAAATTCTGCATGCAATAGAGGCACCAAAAACTATGTGTATTTGACATCTACGTGTTATAGGAATTACGTTCTTCTAAGAAGTATTAATCAGAAAACCAGGAACAACGCCCTGGTGAATCAGAACTGCTTTCTCTCTTTATATGCATACACGGATTTTTGTCTAGGCAGCTAAGACACTACTGCAGACGTAATTCATTTATGCATATATTCTTGTTCAGCAAAACTTTTACATAACTAAGCAGTCCTGCTGAAACTTTTTTTTAACCATAAAGTGATTGCTACTCAATGTAGTGACAGGGGTATAGTTATTCTTTTATAGTTTCTCATTTTCCAATTTGGAACACAAAGTAGCCCATACAATGAGGTTGCTTAGTTCTTTGTCCAAGTTATTTGCCTGCTGTTGTTTACACTTTTGCCTAAGTTATGTTTAAGGGTTATATTTACCTTTTTTAAAATGTTATTTTTTATCTTTCTTAATACTGATTTGTGTGATATTTTTAATGAAGCCTAGATTTTTAAAGCATTCATGACTGTATGCTTTATGGCTGATATTCTGAAATTCTAAATAGAAGTGTGGGAAACTGAATATCCTTTTCAGAATTTGCATTATAATCATGATATTAGAAATCTGAATCTAGTTTTTAAAATGTCAAATAAGGCATGTAATTTGCATTCTCTATGGCTGAAAAAAACTTCCACTCAAAGAGCTTGCATGATAACTTTCTTCACACTCTAGAAATATTCTAATCTGTGCACTTTACAATGAGAGATTTAATTATGAAAATCTGATGAAATGCACTTTTATTACAGATTTTATAAAAGAATTGAAAAAAAAAAATCTTTGAATAGGAAACATTTAAATAGACCATTTTATCATCTACTTTCAAGCTTTGAATGTTCCCTTTTGTTACGTGACTTGAAGAAACTTCCTATTCTGATTTTTCTCTTTGCGAGTTCATGAGCCTTACTAAATGTTGAATCAACAGAGATGGAACCTTTAATCCATTTTCTTGCACTTTAAAATAAGAATATGAATATGGGGTTTTGGTGGTTTGTTTTGTTGGGGTTTTTTATTTTTACGTGTAGCGTAAGGAATGATAAATAGAGAGATATGAATGCCAAAATCTGCAACCCTACATTAATAAATGAAGTATACATTATTGTGTGCTGATATAATGCTTATAGAGATGTGACTTTCAGTGGCTTGTACTCCCATCATTTAAATAGTTCTTGAATTGAAACTCCATCTTCATGTTGTGCTACTGTTTTGGGGATTTTCAGTCACGCTGTACCACAGAAGATTTATATCCATGACATTAACACAAAGAGTATTATAATTACATATAATGTGTTTCTTTCTTGGAGGGAAAAAAAAATAGCTGGGCTGTAGCTCATGAGTATTTCAATTTTACCTACAAAATGAGGTGTTTTTAAGAAATACCCGTTGCCTTTTGCGTGACTGAGCTGTGTTGTGGTACATTGTTTGAATGCACATGGAATGCCATTTGGGAAAAGCGGGTGATTGAACTGTGAAAGTTACTGAGAAAATCTATAGCAGTTACATCTGACTTGCATTTTGTGCTAGTATATCAGAATATTAGTGTCTGATTTCATTCATAACGTAAGCATGAATTGCTTTCATCGTGAAAAGAAAAAATATTGACTTTGACATTTCAACAACTGAAAATGCAGTTTCAGTCTTGAAATACCATTTTAAGATAGCACCAGAAGTTTTTCAGTAACAGTAATACAACGTTCTTGGTACCGTTTCACCTATGAATTAAGCTTTCAAGTTTCTACAAACAGAAGTAAACAGAAAGACATAATTTAAGATTATTTCCTGATTGGATTAAACACAAATTAATTATTAAAGAGTCCTGGTGTTATGTTTGTTTTGCATTTCGTCAACCACAAGAATAAGATCATTGCATGATGCAGAGCCAGAAGCATATCCTTTGGTCAACTGGTGATACTGTCTTTTAAGAAGAGGTAAAATCTATTGGTTGCCCTACATTGAAACCACTTTAAAAAGATCTGAGAACACAGAAGTAATGTAAACAATGCAGCTTTCCAGCGGAATTTTAGATGTATGAATTGTTCTTATTTATCAATGCAGTCAGATAAACTTGTTGCATATTACCTATGTGAGGAAGGGTTATTTAAAGAATCTTAATAACTGAAGTAGTGAAACCTTATGCCATTAAAATAAAAGCATTACTTTTCTGCTTTTTAAAATTATTACCTGAGCTGTATTTTTGTTATAGTTAAGTGTGATTCAGTCTTCTCAAAAAACAGCGTTAATCAGTTTTTCAATTGATTATTTGGGTTTTGAATTAATACTTGAGTAAACATACCTGTTGGGTCTAGCTGAGCATCACATCAACTTTTAGAAATGGAAATTTGGTGACCTAAACCTAGAAGAATGAGTCCCCCAGGATGATTTGTCTGAGTAAACAGGTCTGAACAGTAAATATGCATAGAGGTATTCTTGATAACATATATCTAGCAAAACTACAAGTGCATAATATGCAAAGACTTCTCTGCGCAGAGACTTTTATTTTTTTTGAAGTGGGAATATGTACAAAACATAATATGTCTGTATTCATACACATGAAAAATGGAAATGGAAAAACAATGTTTATAACTCCATAGACCTGGTTCCTGACAAATAAAATGCCCAGCAGATTAGACAGTCTTTGAAGTTTCTCTAAGGTGACCTGCTTGTGACAGTCCCCAGTAAACAGTGCTTACAGAAGAATAATGCTCTTTGCTAAGTCTCTGACCTAAGTTAGGCCTGGGAACCATATGCTGCTTCTGTGCAAACTGGGCATTTCTTTGTGCCAGTAATGCAGTTTGCAATGGCTTGACATGCAGCTTACATTATAGGAACTGTGCAGAGGAGGCTGGGTATGTCAGCAGGTCCGAACTTTTATAATGCTAAAAGTTGTCTTCATTATGTGAACTTTAGCTGTATGAGAGTTCTTAAGCACCATCTTACACTGTGGAGCACCCTAGATTTGAATGACTTGAGAAAGGATTGAGTCTGACTCGACTTTTTACAGGATTGTGTGCTTGATTTATATTCTCTAATCCATGTGTCTATTTTTATTATCTAAGATTTTTCAACTGAAGGGGAAAAAAAAAGCCTCCATCTAAAGGAAATCAGGGAATCGGTTTTTAGACAACTTGGCACTGTAGGTTTTGTCCTTGAGAGCAACTGCGGCTTTTTTGACTGTAAAGGCAAAATTACCTGTAACAGAAAGGTTTTTTTAAACACATGTTATTCCAAGCTGAACAGCTGGTCACTGCATGAGTCTTTCACTCACTGCTGTGCTCAGCAGTTAACTTTCACTACTTAAAGGCAGTAGGGCATGGAAGATAACTTCAACACTTTGTTTTTCTATTATTCTTTACTCAGTATCATTAATGTGACCATAGTAAGAAAATGATGGAAACCCAACAGAATGTAGCTCAGTTGGTGAAGTTTAATTTCCAAGAAAACACTTCATTCTAAGATTAATGTTAATACAAACCACACAAATAAAACTCAGAGGGTGTTGCCTGGAACAAGAATGACCACTTTCCTGGCATATAAAATGTTTTTCCTTTTTAACTAGATTAACTCCTCTCCTTTAACATGCATTCTCACTTTTATGGAATGCCAGTGTACTGCTGTAATAATAACCAGTACTACTTATATTCAGTAACATTTCCAGTTATAGAAATCAATTATTACTTAACAAAATAAGAGAAGTTATAATGCTACCAGAGTAGGAGACAGTGAGGGAAATTTGGAATGGTAAGACTAAAGGAACAGAAAAAAATGTATTAGAAAACTAAATATATTTTATGAATACCACATACATATATAAGCTACTATGAACTCTTATTAATATTGTGAAACTGCAGATTTCAGCAGTCTTACTTTTTTCTTTTGAAAATTAAAGGATAAAATACTTGTAAAAAATTGTCTCAACGTAGTATTGTTTCCAACAGATAACCCTGAAACATCTTTCTTGATATTCAAAATCTGTTCTCGTATCTTTAGAAACCTGTTATAGATTGCTGACTTATGTGCTACTCTGCAAGCCTTACATTTGATCACCCAGTTATTAGTCTTAACAAAAATATTTATTTTTTTAACATGTAATACAAATCTATTCCCTTAAGAAAATGAAATAGCTTTTCAATATGTAAAATAATTCTATACATGGCATCCTAAAATTTTACATAAAGACTCGTGTAACATTCAAATTAAGAAGCATGGGGGGGGAGAAAGTAATGCGTTCATCAAAATGCTAATGTCATGACTCAAAAATGTTTCTATTATTTAGACAATCCAGTATAGAAAGGTTTTATCACCCATAAATAAGGATTTGTAACATTGTTTATTTAGAAAGTTGAATGATTTCTTCCAGAAGTCTGCATGTTAATTCTTTTTTTTCTATAAACTGTCTCTTGAAGACCAGGAATACACTCTTGAATAAATCAGTGTGTTTTAAAATTTTTATTATACCATCAACCCAGTTTCTGAGATCCTCTGAAACACTTATGAGGAAATACTGTCTTGTTTCTCTTCATTTCCAGTTTTAGAAGTAATTCTTTTGATTTTACAGTATAGAGTGTTCCTAAGTAATGTGTGTCTACATAATTTCTCAAGGGAAGGTTACGTTTGAGAAATAACTTATTTGCATTCCATGATTTCTGTAGTCATTCCTAGCTCTTATATAACCAAGACAATGAATGTTAGTTTTGTCCAGTTTTCATCTTTTTGTATCTCCTATGAATATTCCATCATAAATAAAATAATTAAGTTTTAATAATTCACATGGAGTATATCTCGCAGAAACTCTTGCTCCCACTAAGATGTAATATTTAGCCCTGTGCAGTCTGCTCTAGGTGACCTTGCTTGAGCAGGAAATTTGGACAGGATGATGTCCTGAGGCCCCCAAGAAGAGGTGTTCCATCCTTCTGGTCATTTTCCTGGCCCTTTTCTACATCTCCTACAACAGGTCCATGGCTTTCTTGTACTGGGGATCCCAGATCTGGATGCAGTACTCCAGGTGGAGTCTCACCAGAGTGGAGGAGTGGAGTAGGGGGGGTGTGGATAAAGAGGATTTAAGATGACTTCTTGTCTGACAGAGAGGCAATCCCAGAACACACACTGGAGAAAGCAGCAGCCATGAAATAGTGATTCACCAGAGTGCTTGGTCACATGATACATTCTCAAATAGTTTCAGTTAAAGAGCTAAAATAACTAGTGCTGTGCATATGTGAACACAAAGGCTGTCCTTTTCAGTAAGAGGACATGCAAATCTCTTATCATGATTACTTTCTTTAACCCAGCTTCTCATGATATAAAATTCTCTGTCCCCATAATATACTTTTCTACTTTTTCAACTTGATTATCTGAATAAGACTCAAGCTTTAAGCGTGTGGGCTGACTGTTTTGCATAATGAAACACGTTGCTATGCCTGCAGAAGACAACATGGATATAGCCAGAGATAATTATTTATCCCTAAACGATGACCAGTTCCTTCCAAGCCATTTAAGATAGCTTGTTGACTTCCTCTCCTTTCCTACATCTCCTTCTGTAAATAATAGCATAAGCTGTGAAGATTTACAGCATATACCTTCTTAGTAATGATTTACTGTCTTTCTCTATAATAACCCTTGATGTCTGAAGAGAAAGAGAATAAATACTGGTTTTCTGGTAAGTTTGCTGTACTTTCTACAGCACTGTCAGCTGAATGTGTTTCACTTTTCAATGGTCAATTTGTCTTCAGGGGAAAAAAAAAAAAGCAGCTGTTGCCCACTTAAAGGATTTTTCTTTATACACTATTTATAAAATAAAAGTTTCATTGATAAAGTCAAGAAGCATATTATCAGGTAACAAAGAATGATTTAAAATTACAAACAAGACCAAGAGTGTAGATAAATGATGCCCATGTAGTGCATGAATTTATAGAAGTCTTATCAATTGCAGTATGGGGCTTTTTAAAACGACAATCGCCATCCAATTTTTTCAGAACACTGAGGGGTAGAGAGGGGTTCTTTCGTTGCTGTCAAACATATAATGCCATTACTAAACCCTTTTTTTGTTTTGCTTTTTTATCATGTCTTGTAGCCGACTGAAATTATGCAGTCCAAGTTTTGGGTTATATTTTTGTTTAGCTCTCCCTTTTCCTGAATTCGCTTGGTTAAACCCTCACCTTAAAGGCTTCGTTTTCTTTTCCATCCACTATTCAGATTGTTCCCACCTTATAAAACTGCCCTTGTTTACACCGTTGCGAGGAGGATTTTTTTGTTTTGTTTTTTAACATGTCTACAATACTTAAAACCTCAAGTCTTTATTTCTTTGATATTCATAAGTATATAAGTGAAATAGTATTTACATGTTCTTAGCCTTTTAGGCCTGGAGTACAAAAGGTGAATGTGTGTCTACAAACAGTTGAGCTGGGTACGAATTAAGTAAGCTCATGTAGTCAACACAAAAGGGAACACTGAGAATTAATTCCTTTTTCATTTACATCCTTTGACTTACAAGAGATTGTGAAATATTTTCCTTACAGAAATAATAACAACATTACAGCTTTACTATCTTTAAAGTGGAATACTTGAATTAACAGTCAGGCTCTTTGAATTTTGGAGGTTACAGACTAAATCTTCAGCTGAACAGGTGCTTTGTCCAGTGTGCACAGTTTGCCCATTAAATAACTGTAGATTTTAATCTTTTCAAAGTACGTATTTTCTATATTTCTGAGTCTAAAAGATAACATTAAAAATACATCTCACCTGAAATTACTTATTTCCCTTGTCCTTGCTGATAAGCACTACTTTTCATAACATAAACAGTGGAAGAGGAACAGATGGATGCTAAGCTGAGAAAGCTTCCGACAGGCAACTTGTACTAAAAATGAGCTTGAGTTCTGCTAGTAGGAATATGTTTGTGGTGGTTTTTGACGAAAAAATGATTCTCTTTTTGAAAAAAATATTATCTGAAGGAAATGGATTAATTTTCAAGTGCCATAAAGAATTCTGTAGGCTATAGAATTACTCATGAGAAGTTAAATTTGTGGTATGCCCAAGGCAAAAGAAAGCACTCCACTTAAAACCTCTTTTTGTTTAGGACCTGAAGCTGGCACCCAATCACATGCAGAAGAAGGGTAAAAAGTTATGGATGGCCCAATGAATGTGCTCTTAATATGGTGCCATAGACCTCAAAAAAGAAGAGATGTTTCTCAAGGCAAGTTCTTTGTAAAACAACAGTAAAAATAAAACAAACAAAAAAGTAAATGGAAGCTCTACACACCTTTGAGCTATGACTTTGAGGCTAATTGGACAAGTGAGATTTTAAGGTATCCTAAAAATTATAGAATTTAGTGAAGCTTTTCTCCAGTACACTCAACAATTTTAATTGGGACTACTAAGGGAGTGGTCTAAGAGGTACTGAGAAACCACGGTTTTAGAAATGTAGTAGACTCCCCAAATTCTGGGTTAGATTTTAAACTGTTTGTAAAGTGCATATCATATTCCTATCAATTCTTTTCTGTCTATCAAACACTACCTGTTTTGAAAGAAGGTATGTAGAAGCTACTTCTAGATATAAGTATAAAACAATCCAATTTGAGCAACCTAACCAAAGTATTCCTCAAAACAGCAGCATTTTGCTTTTAGAAACCCACAACACTTGATATGAGTGGAAATTAAGAGAGACCTCTAAAATCAGGAAAGTGAAATGGTCTTCTGGTACTTACCAAACTCTAGCAAACAATGTTTCTAAAGGTCATTCCTTAGAATTGGAAACTAGGGACTTTGCCCTTTGTGATAGCTTCATAGTGGATGAACACAGACTAAAGTTTGTTTAGATTTTTAAGTTCTGCATAGTTTAAAGCTGCAGGTCTACTTATATGTTTATGTTAATGTTTATCTTAATCTGAAAAAAATGACTGAAAAACATGATTCAAAACACTGAATTTTGAGTCATGAAAGATTATATTTTCCAATATTTTTTCAGGTAGAATCATTGTATATATGATGTGAAAATGCTAAGAAAAGTGCCTGACTTTTTACTATAATGTTAATCATGTAATAACTCAAGCAGGTCTCTCAATACGGGTAGAACTAGTGGGAAAAGAAACTGTGTTGTAAGGGTTATATAATCTATCTCTGAGTTATTAAACATAATCCTATATTCAAAATGCATTAGAGAAACAGTCAATATCAACAGGGTATCAAGAAGTTTTATCTCTCCATGCAAAGCACTTCCTATGTAATTTCCTAACCTTGACTCCCAAGCATTTGCTGACAGCATTTTCTAGTGCTAGCTCTAGCTACTAGCTACTACTTTATTAAGCTTTAAAAAAAAAAAAGAAAAAAAAGTAAAAAGAAAAAAGGACATAGAGTAGTTGTTTACTCAAGTGTGAGATTGTATTTCTGTGTGCTTGGATATGTTTCTCACATATATGCAATGTTGCCGTCTGTCACCATATTTTAAAGTGTGATTAATATCCATCTCTAACAAAAAGAGCTTTACACTCCTCAACCACACAAAAATGTAGTGATAGGAAAAAACAGTAATATTTAATGATATGGCATTGTATTAATTTCTATATAGCTATTCTAAATGAGAAAAATATATATAATACAGATCATATTAGGTTTGTCTGCGTACAGGATGTCAATTTAATTAATGTGAAAATTGACGCTTTAAACTCAACAATCTGATTTTTTTCATCTAATCTGACTAGATAAAAGAGCTAGTTATATATTCCAGGTAAAAACAATTTTAGAAGTTTCATAAATTGCCACTGTTTTCAATAATGCATTGAAAGTTTTAGCACAAATATAAAATAAAAACTAAAAAATCACCAAAACAAACAAACCCAACTAAACCAAGAAAGTAAGTCAAAACATTTTGACTTAAGTTTATGAAAATATTTTCTATTTCTCATTGACTTAATATTTAATGGTTTAAAAAAAATTGGATTGAATAACATGAAGTGAAAAAGAAACTTTCTTTTTAGTCTAGACAAAAATCTTCATATCAATTCAAGACTGTTATCAGCACTAGAGATGCTTTGGAGCAGGCTGTTTAGGTAAACATCTATCACATTTATAATCAGTTCTGTCAAGAAACATGAAATAATTGTTCAGTCTAAGCTGTTTCCAGTCTGTCATTCTGTTTAAGTGAATTTCTTTACTAGATCATTTTCCCCTACTTTCCAAACAAATAGTAATGAAGAATAACAAATAACAGCAAATGAATATATATATTTATTTATTTTAGCCCATTTTTAAATTTCTTTTTTATTTTAGTATTCCAGCTCACCCAGTGGCAACACTCTTCCTAATGTAACCCAGGTGGCTGCTGGCTTTGTTTTCTGCCAGGGCACATTGCTGGCTGATGTTCAACCTGTTGTCCATGAGGACAACAAGATGCTTTCCAACTGCTTATCCCAGCAGGAATGACTCTACACACCAGCATGGACTGGTGTGTAGAGTTATTCCTCAACAGGTATTAGACTGCATTTCTCTTTGTTGACTTTTATGGGATCCTGCTTGCCCCTTTTTTTCAGATTACTGAGGTTCCTCAGCACAACCATCTGGTGTATCAATCACTTCTCCCAGTTTTCATCAAACCTGCTGAGGGTGCACTCTGTTCCATTGTGTAGGCCATTAGTGAAGATACTAGACAGTACCTGGACCCACCATCAATCCCTGGTGTGCTCCACTTGTAACTGGCGTATAGCTGGACTTCATGCCACTGATCACAGCTGTTTGAGCACAGCAGTTCAGCCATTTTTCAGTCCACTACAGTCATATTTGAACCACAAATTCCAGTGTTTGTGAAGCTGCAATAATGAACTGTATATGGTACCAAACCTGTAACGTTATTTCCACACTACAAGGAGCTCCATTTGTTGTGGCTCTCGAGCTGATAGAGCTGTGCACTCCAGAGCGCTACAGACACTGCACATACTGTAGTTTCTTTCCTTCAGCTGGAGCAGGTATTTGAATACTGCAATGCAGTTCTTCCAGCATGAGCCACACACAAGTTAACTGCAAGGCTAATGTGTGTGTTTCACTGGTTTTGACACGCTTCACAGAGAATGCTGTATAGTCACTTTTGTAACTGCTTAGATGTGCATCTTCTTTGCATAGGAAGAGTGCCAGAAAGAGAAGGCAAATTCAACATAATTCCTTCACACAGCTGCGTTTGTAGTTGGATGTGAGTCAGACCGTGTAAGAGTTGCTGGGATTTCAGGCTTTGGGGTTTTTTTCTAGCTCTGATTGTAAGTTCATGATTTTAATTAAATGCTTCTCTTTTCCTCAGTAATTAATTCTTTCTTTTCCTTTTATGACCCATGAGTCTTATCCTCTATTTTTAATTTCCTGCAATATATCTATAGATTTTTATCATTTTCAATGTGCATATGTGTTTTGTAATTTTGGTACTGGTCCAAAGCCTCAATTAGGTAAACCATATGTTCAGTAAAGCAGCTTCAGAGTGCAACAGATAAGAAATCATGAGTCCTGAACTAGCATTCAGCTTACACAGTTGTTGCTGCCTGACTTTCCATTACGTGGATATGTGGAAGTCCAGGGTACCTGTGGGTACCTTATTAGTCCTGTCTTCAGGAACTGTCCTGAAACTTCAGTCCTGAAACTTTAACCTCTTCAGCTACTAAAACTGGTCACTAAGCATTTATTATTATTTATCATTTGAAGGTTGTTACATGAACATAACTAAGTGCACTTATGCATGACTTGGTGGAGTCTATCTCTACACATTGGAAATCAGTTTCCAAAATAAAAGGGTTTTGGGGTTTTGGACCATTAAAAGTATATCTCATATTCTTCTTGATTATTCAATGTTCAGAGAAAAATGCAAAGAACAAATATTTGTTTCTGTATTTAACTAAGACTACTAATGAACCAGAGGCCTAGATACTTGAAATGAGGTTAAAATTGATTGATTGATTAAATAAGATATTAAACTTCTGAGCAGGTTTCTGGTAATTTGATGTTTGTAATGTCGTATCTATAGGAACTCAAGCTCCAACCAAGATGCTGTCCCTGTCTCTCAAGTTCCACAAAAACTCAATTCAGGGTAGTACACCATACTGTGATAGGCTAAAAATTAAAATAGAAAAAATAAGAAGTAGATGAACATGAATGATTTGTAAAACAAGGTGCTCGCCCTTTGATCTCCCACACTAAAGTAGTGCATGATAGAGCATACTTTGGCCCTCCTTGCTGATAGAGACAGCAGATGTATTGCAGAGCTCAGTATATGGAGTGAAACCAGGATATAGCTTAGCAGTGCTGACTCCATCTTTTGTCTTAAGAACATGAAACTGAACAATGGATATGACACCATTATATTATATGACACCAACTCCGGTGGGTGAATGTCCAACAGCATAAGGGAGGAATATGAAATGGAGATCTGCATTACCTTCTACAAATGCATATCTTTGACAGAGACACATTTGGTGGACTAGGGTTTCTTTTGGGCCTAACATTATGTCTTCAATCTCTGTCTTTTAATGCTACATTTTAGTATTACCGTAAAGCGTTATGGAGAAGTAGAAGCCAAAACACTGAGTACTGGTTCAGAATTACAACAGGAGCGTGACAGTTCTTCTAAAATTATGAGCTTTGAATGATCTATCAATTTATTCTCAGAAACAGCATTTTATATTATTGGTATAATTTGTACCTCTCTTAACCTCATTAAAATCTAAGGAGATCCCTTTTTTGATGGCCAAGGGAATAATTAGTGAAGGACAAAGCAGTGTCTGTCATTTCAGTAAAGAAAAGCAAAAGAATTCTGCAAGTCATTTTTACTGAGACATCTAATATAATAACCTACTATAAAGTAGGTCATATGAGTTACTGTTGTTATGAGAATTGAAAGACGTTGGATCAGCTAATCAGGATCTATACGAACGTTGTTCTGACAGAATAAACCCCGAAAGTTAATTGGAAAAATATCTATTTGATAACATTAAATTACCATATTCACAGGACTTCTACTTTCTCTACTTTTTTCACTTTTTTTTAACAAAAATTATCTTCAAGTGCCATTTATCCATGCAGTTTCTAAAAGGTGCTGATAACGTATTGAGGCATGTGTGTTCTATTTAGGATGGGCATATTTTACTGTCAAATTTAATGAATGTTAACTGAAATTATGTCCATCATTAGTGGTGAGGTATTGTTACAGCACTTAAAATTCCTTCATATAAATGGTTTTGTGGATTAAAAATATATATGCAAAGGTACTATGTGTTAGTTGTTTTATTTTTCTGTCTAATTGCATCAAGGAAATTAAACTTTTTAAGTACTTCTGCAGAATTCAAACCTTTTTTTCTTTTATTTCCTTTAAAAGGCACCTAGTATTGATAAAACTCAAAAAGACTGTTGAAGTTGCTAAGTGAGAACAGTGCATTTATCTGTTACATAAGCATAAGCACTTAAAAACAAGAAAACAAAGTTAAAGACAAATCCTATTCTGTGATATATAAGATATGTGATAATAAGATATTTTTCTTAGCAAGTATCTGGATGAATAGTTTGTCAAAGAACAGTAGTCAGCTTCTACTTCTATTTTATGGTTATTATTTATATCCTTTTAATACAAATATATGGAAATTTATCAGCATACTGAATAGGATAAGCAAAAAAATCAATTAATGTGGGTTTGTTGTTTGGTTTAGTTTGGTTTGGTTGTTTTTTAAAGTATTTATATCTGTTTTGAAGAAATGATGCATCCAATAATCAAATAAGAGTGTATATTTTTATAAAGTTGGGGAGAAACCCTGTATTTCAAACTCCATTTTATGCTTAGCACTATGTAACTAAAGTGTACTTGTATAATTTTTTATATTTTATATATATAAATATGAATAAATAGAATATAAAAGATGGCTTTTTTGCTGTCATTATAGCCTGTGGTGACTAGTGGAGGAGCAGCACTTTATTTCATGGATGAATTATGTTGGTATTGTAATAAACATGCACTGAAATATTTGATCAGAGTATTGCTTTTGTTTCTCATGTGGACAGTGAAGAATTTAAGATGTCAGTAACTTCTCATGTTGTTGCTTTTAATAATATGGGGTTTATAAATGATGTGTTATCTAAAGCTATCATCACTTAGCAACTTAGTAATTTATTTTTTTTCCCTTTTAGATTTTATTTCAAAATTGCATGGTACTTTATTGTTGGTTTGGGGGTGGGGATTTGGGAGTGGTGTTTGAGGTTTTTTGTGTCCTTGGATTATTAAAAGAAAGGTCTTTTGAAACATATAAATTGTATGTCAGAGTAGATAGAAAAGTCTGCTGTTAATTTGGCTTGTAATCGGTAATCAGGAAAAGATTATCTGAATTAATATCTTTAAATTGGTGAAGAAGAGAAAGAACAAGAAAAGATTTTCTTTATCCATCTGTAAGAAATACACAGCCACCATTTTTTCCTGGTAAGAAGGGGATAAACTCTTAGTTTCCTTTTGTAAATCAATCTGATTTGACATTATGACAAATGCTTACCACGTTATCACCTTAAAAACATCTAAAGACAAAGCTGATGCAGAACTTAGCGGCTTTCTGTTCATTAGGTAAGATTAGGGTTTTTAGAAGACCTTAGGAAATAGGGAGGAGAACTCATAATTTTCTAAAGTTCCCTTGAAAACTTGATGCTGACTCTACCTTGTTTTTTTTTTCCTAAGCTCTTGATGTTGATCTGGCTCTCCCTAGTCTCTTTATTGTTCTGTTGTTGTCCACATAGGTATAAGCTGTCAGTAATGTGTTCTTTAAGCTTGAAGAAATCTGTGAGCAGGTTAAACTCAGGTATTTTACTGCCATCAAGAAAAGCTTTTGTATAAGGCAGATAGTGCAGGATTGGTGATGGCAGCAGTTGTTGACAATGAGACAGGAACTCTTGAAATAAGTGGGAGAAGCTAATGGGAGAAATAAAATAGGAACAGATATGGTGTGCCCTGCACTTTTGCAGTTGGTGTAATTCCCATGTCCCTAAAACTGCATTAGATTATTAACATCTATGTTGACTGTAATAGATAATGCTTCTTTTTATTTGTTTAAAGAGATTTTTATGCTGTATTCTTTAAATGACTATTGCTGGATGGCCAACAGGGTGGAAACTGCTTCTGTGTTGGTCCCAGTGCCTTTCGGCGTGTCCTGGTTTCACTGGGATACAATCATAGACTCAATTTTCTATTAAGGAAAGCTGCAGTTTTGAGAAGAGTGCAGCACCCAATTTGGTGAGAACAAAGTTGATAAGACACTTCTGGTTTTGCTTGTGGTCAGCCATGGTATGTGGGACTCCATAGTGATTGACTTTTTAAGCAGTTTTGAGTTAACCAGGTGCTAAAGCTATGAGGAGCAAAAGCCAGGGCAGATGACCCAAGCTGGCCAACAGAAGTATTCCATACCATAAATGTCATGCTCACTGTAAATTAGGAGTTTTATTGTGGGTGGTCTCTTCTGATGGCCACCATCCCTGGAGGGTCTTGCACATCATTCTGTTCCCAAGGCTGACTCATCTGTTTGCTGGAGCTGTGGTGCTTGCAGTGCTTGACATCTAGCATTCGCTGCTGGGTGTGTGCATCTCACAACTGCTACATTGGCTGAGTATAACCTCATGTATTTTCTATTAGTGTTAGTATTAGGGGTTATTATTTTATTGTCCATTCCCATTTCAACCCACCAGTCTCCTTCTGTTTTCCCATTTCCCCTTCTCATGGGGCAGGGATTCCTCGAGTGATAGAACAACCGACTAAACAAACACACTGGGAAAACCTGGATCCACGCAGACTGTGAAGTTGCTGGCACACATGGTTTGGCTGAGGGAGTGAGCTGAAAAGGCAGAGGGAGAAGGGAGCTGGTAGTGTGAACTCGTGGTATCCTGGCAAGAACATACCCTGGCAGTCACATCTCAGACACAGCTGAAACAAGGATGCTCCTAGGTTCTTGGGTAGACTGCATTGTTCTGCAATTCCAGTGTTAAGTGAGGAAATCTGAAACAAAGGGCCTGTTCCATGGTTGCAGCACCTCGAGGATAAGTCTTTCTCTTCCCCTTATTTTGTTTCATTCCAAGTCTTTTTTTCCTCCAGTTCAAGAAGTTCATGCACCTAGTCTCTCATTATGAAATGAAACTTCAGATTTTCAACTTTGGTGGATGTGTTGACTGTAAGGAAAAAGGTGAAGGCACAGATATATCAAAACTAGAGATTACTTTAGGTTGCATCAGAGAGATTTTTCTCCCATATTTGAAGAGAGCTGTGTGACAATCTTGTGGATAGGGAGGACTGGAAGCTCTCTATTTTCATAGCTGTGTGCATATCTGCAAACTCAAAACCAAATGTTTTAAAATTGGCTGTGTACACATGTAAAATATTTGAGTTCTCTTAAAACTTCCAGCAGTTTTAATCAGTAAATGACTTAGTCCTTCTGGAATATTTGGTTACTGTGAAACCCAGCTTTCAATGCTTTATAGAGTTCTAACTGGAGATAAAAGCCCTGTGTCCTGAGGAGGATCTGAACTATAGTCATACTTTGTCCATATGAAACTCAGACAAGTAAATGACTTGTGCTATTGTCATAGGTAGTAAATTAAACTATCTGCAAAATTAACATTGTCCTTCTCTACGAGGGAAAATAAATCTACACCAGTTTTTAAAAGCTTGTGTAAGATGTACTGTTATATCAACTAAATGAGTTTTACGATATGAATAAATTCTGTGCAGTTGCACAACAGATTAGAATGTACTTTTTCTAATAAATATTCCAGCGATAACAGAAAATGAATAAATGTCAGTATGACAGTGATTCTGCATAAGCTGTTTGCAAAACAATAAAGAGACTAGAATTGCTTTTAAAAAGCAGGTTTCTCAGCTTCCTGATCTATTATTTTCAAGTTAGTTCCAAAAAAGGCAAAGTTAATAAGTATTGCCACACAAACTGTATTTTATCTTGTCAAACTGTTTGAGTTACATCACTTTGTAAAACCAACTATTATATTATTATCGTCTGCCTACTCCAAAATGAATCATTGTTCAGTTATTTTAACAGTGTTATCTATAATCTTTTTTTTCTGTCACAAGGCAGGTTCTGTGTTACAACATGCTAATACAGTCTGTGGAGAAAAGTTGTGGCTAGAATTAAGGACTCCTTTTTTCTCCCCTTTCCAACACCTATCATTTAATTTAAAAATCTACAGATCTTCCAGAATAGCACTTTCATAATGTCAGAGAAACTGAAGAATTCACTCTTCAGTTGTATCTGGAAGTAAGGGGGATATGTAAATCACCATTTTTACCCCTGCCTTTTCCAAGATCTTTTAACTTTTCCTGGAATACTTATGAGACATTGTATTACTGATACTTTCTGCATAGAGGAGAGACCCACGTTCTTTATTATGCAATAAATATGATTTTCAATTATCTTTAGCGCATATAAAGGGTCTTATCAGCTACTGTAATGTATAATTATCTTACTGTTGGTGTAGTCCCGACAGCCTTTATTATAGACTCGAGAATATCTGTTGTAATTTGTCAATTGCTCTACCATGTCGAAACAATTGTTTCAGGCAATGTATATGATGCATCATCTTAGTTAAACATCTACTTGCTGATAAAGTTAGTTATTATTTTAAAAATGAATTAATCATTTTTCAAGGTTTCCTCTAATTGTTGCCTTTTTATAACAATCAAGAGATTCAGCATACAACTGCCTTTCCTTGAAGAAAGCTTTTATTTAGTACTGTTTTCTATGTGTATATTTACAGAATTAATCTTAGAGTGCTAAACTCTGACCTCAGTCCAAAAGCGTAGTTATGCAGGTGCTTAATTTAAATTGTGTAAGTACTTTTTTAGACTTCAGTGGCAATACATAGTTGTTTAATGTACACAGTTAAGAATAATTGATATAATGTGGTATAGTGATTAAGTCTGAGTCAGAAGCTTATAAATCTTAGGAGCCTTTAATAAAAAAAAGTTTATTTAGCAAACACAAAAAAACTCCGAGTAGGGAGATTGATTTCTAAGTGTGTTTTGTCAGTGAGTTAAAGCTCATATTAGGGAACTTTACAACACGCTAATTGGACTAATACACTTTTTGGACTAATACAGTCCAAAAACATTGTCTGAATTATTTTGATAACACATGGGTGAAATGAAAGGAATAAAATAGACACCTTCCTCCTTATGCCCCCAATAGCTCTGAGCTAGTGGATTTAGGCTGGATCAGGTACTGCAGTTTTATTCCAAAGTCTGACCTACTGCCGACAGCTTTCTCATTGGCTTCTTTACTCCAACCCACAACCTGTGCTGTGGGATTTGTGTCTCTCTTAAATGAAGGTTCACAGCTAAGTCTTTGCGCTTTCTCTTTGGACATTCTCTGCAACTGGATCTGTCTTTCTAAGCCTCTGACTATGTATCCCATTGTGCATTCAGTCCTTTGTATCCAAAGCTTTTCTTTGGATTTCCTTTCTTAAGATGGGTTTCTTCCACTTTGCACAAGGCTTCTGTCTTGGATCTTTGCCGGGTCTTGCTGTGGCTATAGCATCTAACTCCTGATTGTAAGTGTGGCTCTGTCACCGAGCCTGAAACAGGCCTTGTGTCAAGTTGCAAATCTGACATTCTCCCAACACTTAGCTCTAATGAACAATAGTGACTCTTACCCCGTATTTTCTTTGCATGTCGTTTCTCAGCACAAGGCACTTATTAGGCCATTTATCCTAACTGTTCCTTTCTGCTGTCTTAAAAGGTTAAAAACTTTGGTTTTGCACAAGACAAAGGATTCATCTTGTTTAATGGTCAAGGGAATACAAAGCATGACGGTCTCAGAGATTTAAGACAAGCTGTGTCAGAGAAATGTGCTGGTTTTCAGTTGTTGAATAGTAAGCATAAAACTTCCTTTTTCCTGCTGTTTTCATTACTATATATTCGAACACTGCTGAATAAGCTGTTTGGTGTGTTCTGAAATGCACAGCAGTTTATGCAAGGTGCTATAACACAATGGATTATTTTTCAAAACTTAATTTCTGTGACCTCACTCACAATAGGAATCCTGTATGTCGTCTTTGTAGTGCATGCAAGCTATTTGCATTTACAGAACGCTCTAAGAATTCAAATATTTACTGTCTTGGCAGTGCACTGATCTGTCACTTGGTGTCAGCTCAGGGAGCCATTTTGTGAACTTGTGACAATTTTATCTGCTACTTCAGTTGGCAAGAAGTCTTGCTGGGCCACATTATGATTCCCTTGTGTGTCATCTTGTCATCTTAGAGTATCACATAGTACAGCAGCTCTCCGTGTTCTTTTCCCATGACAGCCACCTGAAAACTCCTCTCATCTGAAACATAACTTCTGCAGTACAAATGGTCAGCTTAGTAAGCACAAAATTTTGCGTTTCCTTCACCAACTACCTTGTTTTCTATTTGTTTAAAAATGGTTTTGTGATTTGACTAGGAAAATATGCTGAGTAACATTCAGTGGTGAAGTGTTTAAAGCATTTAAATAATAGAACCATATTTTAAGTAAATTCACTTATTTACATTTGAGTGTATTAACACAATCTTTTTCAGTAATACAAGCTGGTACAAACTACTTAGAAAAAAAATGTAGGTTTCTCTAAACTTTTGAAATATCTCTGGGTGTCTTGTGTATCTCTGTACAGGCTATGGACTACACTTCTAGACTCATATACAAAAGGGAAGGGGTGAAGTGATCTACACTCACAACGGGATTGAACTGAAATTTGCACCGAAAGCCTGCATATTCCCATATCCAGTGTGCTGTACAATATGGTGAAGGACCTGCGAGAACTAAGACAGCTCCAGTAACTGTCCTACAAGTGCCACAGTTATGTGCTTCAGGGACAGATTGGGTTTCCATTTAAACCCATATGACTGAGAGAAGTGTCGGTAATTGTGTTTGTCACGTGGGAGCAGTACAGTTGCTATTCCTGTACTTTCTCCTGCATGTTGAAGGTACCACTTATTCCACATTACCTAGTGTTACAAAGGAGTCAGTGTTACCTTAGTGTAGTACAGTACAAAGCAGCTAACCTTGCCACATGGGGCAAGGAGGTAATGCAAATCCGTTGACTAATCTGAGGTACTACCTACCTGACTGGGAGGCTTGGGAAGGATGCTGATATGGTACAAGTCAGTGGGAAGAATATATATATAAAAAAAAATATATATATAATGCAGATACATCTAC